>CANTUT010000610.1:2500-57500 GCA_947687605.1 Reutealis trisperma
CATAGCTCTCTTCTTGGGAATGATCTCGTTACTACTTATCTACAAAATCTGTGATTTGTGTGCTTGCGAATATAAATAAAATTTAGAACAAGTTTTTGGCGCCGTTCTCGGGGAAACATTGAAATGAAAGAAGAAAGATAATTAGATCAAGGTTTGTTTAATTCTTCTACTAGTTAAATCTTACTTATTGTGAATTTTTATTTTATTTTATATTATTATTTCATTATTTTGTTTCAATTTTTAGTCATAAAATAATATTATTTTTTGTTGTAAAAATTTTCTTGTTAGTTTTTGCATATTTGAAAAAAAAAAAAATTCAGTTTCAATAGTACTAAGTTAAGTTGAGTTGAGTTGGAATAGTGCCGAAAATTTCAATTAGGTTACTATAGCAATTCGGTTACTATTCACATATTTTGCATGATTTCGTATTTTTCTTGCATGGTTAGTTAGTTAGTATAGATAATTAATTTATTTTTCTGCAATTTTTTTTATTTTCGATATTATTATTATTATTATTATTTTAGTTTTTGGTCATAAAGTTCCACGTTTATATATATATATATATATATATATATATATATATATATATATATATATATATATATATATATATATATATATATATATATATATATATATATATAATTATTTCTTTTTATTTCTAGGATCTTTATTGTTTAAAAATAAAAAAAATTAGAGTTAAATATTTTTTTTATGTTACGTTGAATCATTTGAATTTTTATTTTTATTTTTTTTAAGTTGATTTGCATTGTCTATTTTATTTTTATTTTTCTTTTGGTTTATAAGTGTGATTAAATGCATAATTTAATAAGTTCTGTCAAAAAGGCCAATTATTCATCTACCTAAGGAAACTGGGACTTAAGTGGTCCATTGTGACCCTCCAATTTTTCCTGGGAGCTTTATTAGTTGCACATTTTTCATTTTTATACACTTTGAAAGAGATATTTTATTTTATTTTATTGTATTCTCATTATTAATATTTTTAGTTTTATTTTGTTTGTTTCATTTTATAGTTGGTATTGAAATAAGTTAATTTAATTTTATTAGTTTATGCTAGTTTGGAAACATGATTCAAAGTGTCGTTTGGTTAAAAAAAAATTAACTTTAAGTGACATTAAAATTGAATCATCAATAAAAATGTCTAGAGATGAAATAAATCATGAAAATATGGAAAATCCAAGAGATAATGATGTCCATGTTGAAAGAGAAAAAAGTCTTTTAAAATATTTTTCTCCTGTCACTACCAATTCTCCCTCTTGCATAGTTTTACCTAAAACTAATGCAACTCATTTTGAGCTTAAACCAGCCATAATTCAATTGTTATTATCTTTTTATGGTTTAGAGAGAGAAGATCCATACATGCACGTTAAAGAATTCTTGGATATTTGTTTCACATTTCGCTTCCAAAATTTTTCTAATGATTCAGTGAGACTGAGACTATTTCCTTTTTCACTAAAAGATAAAGCAAAAGCTTGGTTAAATTCCCTTCAAGCAAGAACAATTACTAGTTGGGATCAACTAGTTAATAAATTTTTGTCAAAATTCTTATCCATATTCAAACTGATAGTCTTAGGAGAGAAATTTCCGAATTCTACCAAAAAGAGAGAGAAGAATTTTATGAGTGTTGGGAAAGGTTCAATGATTTGATCTTAAAGTGTCCTCATCATGGTTTTGAAATTTGGAGATTGGTAAAATATTTTTATGATGGTTTAATTCCATTAAATTGTCAAATGATTCAATCCATGCATGGTGGAAAATTCTTGCATCTGCAAAGAAGTCAAGCATGGGATTCACTTGAAATATTAGCTGTAAATTCTCAGCAATGGAATTGTTTAGATCCGAGAGCTAAATCCACTCATGTAACCAAGAGAGGAGGCATTTATGAGATAAGAGAAAGAGATGAAAGTGATTTGAAAACTACTCTAGCTAGTTTGTCTAGGAAAGTGGAAGCCTTAATATTAAGTCAATCCATGAATTCTCAAACAAACACTAAGAGTGAGTTGTGTGCCTTATGTTCTAGTACATCTCATACTGCTCAATTTTGTCCTTCAATGCCAAATTACCAGGAAGCATTATCTAAACAAGCAAATGCACTTCATTCTTATGGAAAATCATCTGATAGCCCATATGCCCCCACATATAATCCTAATTGGCGAAATTATCCCAATTTTTCATGGAGATAGAACTAGCCTCCAATGAATCAAAGTCATCAATATAATATGTCCAATTAGTACATTGGTTATTCAAATCCTCCATATCCTCAAAATAGTTCCCAATTAGCTGCTCCATTGCAGAAGAAACCTTCTTTTGGAGGATACTTTACAACAGTTCATACAATCAACCCAACAAGTTTTGAAATCAAATTCTCAATCCATTAAAAAACTTGAAAAACAATTGGGCCAACTTGCAACTGCTATAGTTGAAAGGGAAAAAGGAAAATTTCCCAGTCAACCTGTTTCAAATCTAAAAGGTTAGTGTGAGGTAGGTTCATCAAGTTCTAATGAAGAAGTTAAATCCATAACTACTCTTAAGTCTGGAAAATACATAGTCAAACCTGATTATACACCTGAACCTCAAAAAGAGAGTCAAAAGAGTCATCTTGAAATTTCATCATCCAAAGACTCAGTTGAAAAAGACAATCAATCATTGCCTTATGTTCCAAAAGCTCCTCACCCATAAAGACTTATCTCAAAAGAGAAAGGTACCCAATATAGTGACATTATAGAGGTGTTTAAGCAAGTTAGCATTAACATCCCTCTTCTTGACGCTATCAAACAAGTACCTACTTATGCCAAAATTTTGAAAGATCTTTGTACGGTAAAAAGGAAAACAAATGTTCCTAAAAAGGCATTCTTAATTGAACATGTGAGTTCCATACTCCAACATAAAACTCCTATTAAGTATAAGGATCCCGGTTGTTCGACAATTTCTTGTACCATTGGTAATCATGAAATCAACTGAGCTTTACTTGATTTAGGAGCAAGTGTGAATCTGTTGCCATATTCTGTCTATCAGCAACTAGGGTTAGGTGAATTGAAACTCACAACTGTGATACTCCAATTAGCTAATAGGTCTGTCAAAATTCCTATAAGTTTCATAGAAGATGTTTTGGTCAAAGTTGATAAGTTTTACTTTTCAATGGATTTCATTGTTCTTGATACTCAGCCTATTAAAAACATAAAGGATCAAATTCCTATCATCTTAGGAAGACCATTTTTGGCCACATCCAATGTAATCATCAATTGTCGAAGTGGTGTTTTGAAATTATCATTTGGTAATATGACTATTGAACTTAATATGTTTAATGTTTCTCGTCAACCAATTGACAATGATGATTTGTGTGAAGTTAACATGATTGAAAATGTAATCAATGATTATTTTTTGGAAATGAATAAAAATGATCCATTTGAGAAATGTTTAACTCAATTTGGCATGGACTTAGATGTTGAAAATTCAATTAGTAAGGTGAATTCTTTATTAGAATCTGTTCCACTAATGGATATAAACAAATGGAAAGCCAAAATTAAACCTCTGTTTCCCACAGAATCTAAAGAGTCAATTCCTAAATCACAAAAGTTAGACTTGAAACCATTGCCTGAGTCATTGAAATATTCATTTTTAGGACCATCAGAAACTTTGCCTATTATCATAGCATCTGATTTAGAGGTTGAACAGAAAAACAAGTCGATTGATGTTTTGAAAGATCATAATGAAGTAATAGGGTGGATAATTTCAGACATTAAGGGTATTAGTCCTTCAATTGGCATGCATAGAATTCATTTAGAAGACAATGTTAAACCTAGCCGTGAATTCCAAAGATGACTAAATCCCAATATGAAAGAAGTTGTTAGAGCTGAGGTGATAAAATTTTAGATATAGGTGTCATTTACCCTATTTCTGATAGTTCATGGGTGAGTTCTATGTAGGTAGTTCCAAAGAAATCTGGCATAACAGTAGTGAAAAATGAAGAAAATGAACTGATTCCCACTCGAATCCAAACTGGATGGCGTGTTTGTATTAATTATAGGAAGTTGAACGCTGTCACAAGAAAAGATCATTTCCTACTTCTTTTTATTGATCAAATGCTTGAGAGATTATCTGGTCATGCATACTATTGTTTTCTTGATGGTTACTCTAGATATAATCAAATCCCAATTGCACTTGAGGATCAAGAGAAAACCACTTTCACTTGTCCTTTTGGAACCTTTGCCTATCGACACATGCCCTTTGGGTTATGCAATGACCTGCTACATTTCAGTGATGCATGATAAGTATTTTTTCTGATTTGGTTGAGCATTTTCTTGAGATATTCATAGATGATTTTTCTATCTTTGATTCTAGCTTTGATGAATGCTTGCATCACTTGACCTTAGTTTTGATTAGATGTAAAGAGAAAAATCTTGTGTTAAATTGGGAAAAATGCCATTTCATAGTTAAAAAGGGAATTGTTCTGAGTCATGTAGTGTCACAACAAGGAATTAAGGTAGATAAAGCAAAGATAAACTTAATCTCTAGCCTTCCTCTACCTCGCATTGTAAAAGAAATTCGATCCTTTTTAGGTCATGTTGGTTTCTACCATAGATTCATCAAAGATTTTAGTAAAATCTCTCAGCCATTGTGTAACTTACTTGCGAAAGATACACCTTTTATCTTTGATAATAAATGCTTTCAAGCCTTTAAAAAGCCTAAAATCTTATTGACATCTGCACCCATCGTTAGACCAACTAATTGGAGTATTCCCTTTGAGATCATGTGTGATGCCTCTGGTTATGCCCTTGGTGCTGTTTTAGGCCAACGAGTCAATAAGTTACCTGTCGTGATCTATTATGCAAGTAAAACTCTTACTGATGCACAACTTAATTATTCAACCACTGAGAAAGAGTTGCTTGCTGTAGTGCTTGCCTTGGACAAATTTAGATCTTATCTTATTGGATCCAAAGTCTTTATCTATACTGATCATGCGGCATTGAAATACCTTTTGTCAAAAAAAGATGTTAAGCCTCGCTTGATTCGATGGATTTTGTTAATACAAGAGTTTCACCTTGAAATTCGTGATAAGAAAAGTTTTGAAAATGTTGTGGTTGATCATTTGTCTAGACTAATAGTGGAATCTGTTGATAATGATTGTCCCATTAGAGAGACTTTTCTTGATGAACAACTCATGTCCATATCACAGTTACCTTGGTTTGCTGATATTGTAAATTATCTTGTTACTGGTCATATGCCAAGCCATTGGAGTAACCAAGATAAAACAAAATTTTTAGCTGAGGTAAAGAAATTTTTTTTGGGATAATCCATATTTGTTTAAATATTATCCTGATCAAGTGATTAGGAGATATGTACCTGAAAGTGAACAAAAAAAATATTATCTCCTTTTGTCATGACCATGCTTGTGGAGGCCACTTTAGTGCAAAGAAAACTGCTGCAAAAATTTTGCAATGTGGATTTTATTGGCCTATATTGTTTAGAGACACTTATGTGTATTGTAAATCGTGTGATCGATGCCAAAAATTAGGAAGTATTTCCCATAGAAATATGATGCCTTTAAATCCAATTCTTGTGGTTGAATTATTTGATGTTTGGGATATTGATTTTATGGGACCTTTTCCTAATTCTTTTCGTAATTTATACATCCTTGTTGCTGTTGATTATGTATCCAAATGGGTAGAGGCAAGTGCATGTAGAACAAATGATCATAGGGTTGTGGTGAAATTTTTGAAAGAATACATTTTTTCTAGATTTTGTACACCACGAGCAATCATTAGTGATGGAGCAAAGCACTTTTGTAATAGGAATTTTGAGCATTTGATGAAGAAATATGGCATTACTCATAAAGTAGCTACTCCTTATTACCCACAAATAAGTGGTCAAGTTGAAATTTCAAATAGGGAAATCAAACACATTCTTGAGAAAACGGTTAACCCCACTAGAAAAGATTGGTCTTTGAAATTACATAATGCATTGTGGCTTATCGTATAGCATTTAAAACCCCTATTGGAATGTCCCCTTTTAGACTTGTTTATGGAAAACCATGTCACTTACTAGTAGAATTGGAACATAGAGCATATTGGGCAATCAAACAATTAAATTTCTCTCTAGATAAAGCTGGTGCGTAACGAATGCTTCAATTGAATGAATTAGAGGAATTAGAACTGATGCTTATGATTGTGCAAAATGGTATAAGGACAAAATGAAAATTTCTCATGATAAAAATATTTTGAGAAAATCTTTTACTTCTGGTCAAAAAGTCCTTTTATATAATTCTCGTTTGCATTTATTTCCTGGAAAGTTGTGTTCTCGATGGTCAGACCCATTTTTGGTTCGGACTATATTTCCATACGGAGCAGTTGAAATTGAAAATCCAAAAAATGGTGATGTATTTAAAGTCAATGGACAAAGATTGAAACAATTTTTGGAGCTGGAACCAACAACAGTGGAAGAAGCACTTTTGAGTGATCCTATTTATTAGGATTAATTCAATTCATTTATGTCATTTTTTTTCTTTCTCTTTCTCTTTATGTAACTAATTTTTGTTTATATTTAACATTTGTTCTTTGTTTTGTAAGAA
The DNA here is from genome assembly GCA_947687605.1 of Reutealis trisperma. Taxonomy (NCBI): domain Eukaryota; kingdom Viridiplantae; phylum Streptophyta; class Magnoliopsida; order Malpighiales; family Euphorbiaceae; genus Reutealis; species Reutealis trisperma. The sequence continues at coordinate 9,090 of CANTUT010000610.1, forward strand.
TACAATACAAACATTTCAGCTAGATATGGAAGCATCTCTTGCTACACTCAGAAACAAGTTTCCAACTCTTCCCCAAGATGTACTTAGAAAAATTGATGAATGTATACAGGAAACAATGAAGGCATTCAGACGTTTGAATCTTTCTGAAGATATTCGCTGGATCATAGAAGCCAAAGTATGACTGGCAGGTGAATTAAATGAATCATTTGTTAAATGTTTGCCAGGTATAGGGAGAAGTTCTTACTCAAAAAAGAGAAGAGCAAAGAGAATGGGAGTCTGCTACAAGTGTGCAAGATGGAATTGCAACACATGCTATAGAAATATTAGATATGCATCCATAAATCGAGAAGATAAAATTCAATTCATAAAGGATGGACTGAGTAAGGAGTCTTTAGATAATATCCTACAGACTCTTGAGACGCATCCATGTAGATAAGTTCAACGTACTCTTTTAGATTTATGGAGCTTATTCAAAGAAGAGAAACAGTGTTATAGTTTAGGGAATCTGACATTAAAAGACCCTGTTTTTCAGTTAATAAGAAAACTAGATGGGAAGCATATCCTCAACTCATAGAAGGCGTTTAAGTCGTTACTGGATATAAAACCAGAGGAAGATGTGAGCCCCAGTCACAACTACTAATCATGATCAAGTGTATCACTAAACTTTTTGACTTTTGTGCATTTTTCAATACTCTGCAGTTATTTTTTGAATTTTTGGCACTAGATTTTCGTTTTCTGCAAATTTTTCTATTTTAGTTAACTTTTCAGTCTTTTAATGTCTGCTTTTAGCTTTTCAATGTTTCTTTTTGACATTTGTATACACAGCATTGATTATTTTTGTTTGTTATTGTTATTTTTTTATCTTTATTTTTTATCTTTTTTGTTAATAATTATTTTACCTTGTTGAACTATTCTTTTACTATGCTATTTTCTTTATATGCACATTCATTATTTTTAATATGCACACAACCTCTTGAAGAAATCTGTGAAAAAAAAATGGCAGAACTCTCAACATGCAAATTCAAAACTATTTGTGTCTTTTATAGTCCAAATTCTGGCAAGAAAAGAGAGTACTTAATAGCAGCTAATGAACTTGATAGGATTTAGCTGAACGAAAAATTGATTTGGTATTTGAGGGAGGTAGTTTAGGGTTAAGGGGTTGTGTCACAAGTTTTGCATATATTGGAGGTAGCAAAGTCCTAGGAGTAGTTCTAAAGGCTTTGGCTCAAAATAAACACATCACTGGTGGAACTATAGGTAATGAGTTACAAGTCATGAGCATGTATGAACGAATGGCATATATGAATCTCAATGCTGATGCTTTTATCGCATTACTTGGTGGTTTAGAAACATTTGAAGATATTTTCACCATTGCATCTTGGACCCAATTAACAGTTCTTCAAAAGCCATTAGGATTACTTAATATTGATAGTTTTTATGATGGTTTGCTATCTTTTCTCGATCATGCTGTGGAACAGGGTTTTATGACACCGGTGAGGTAATGCATCCTAGTCTTTGCTTCAACTATTGATTAATTGAATGACCAACTGCAAAAATTTGTGTCTGAACCTGATCCATTGATGGCACAGGTAGTTTGGCACCCTAGGGCCAGTAGCAGCAAGAAGCGTGGACCAGCCTTGAATCTTCGGTTGTAACTTCCCTAACTCTTATAGTTTTTCTTATTGCATTTTTTTTTGTTACACCTAATCAAGCGAAGTCCTTTACTCCTTATTTATTTATAGTAGATATTAGGGACAATGTCTCAGCTACGTTTGGGGGTGGAGAAACTGTTATTTTAAAAAAAAAAAATTTGTTTTCTTAATTATTTCTAAGGTCTGATTCACTAAAATTTCATATGGCAGAGTAAAGAGTTACTTTGTTACTCTTGATATGCATATGTATTTTTTGTGATTTTCTTTTCTTGTTTTCAAAAAAAAAAACTTTGTTACTCTTGATACGCATCTGTATTTTTTGTGATTTTCTTTTCTTGTTTTTAATTATTTGTGATTTTCTTTTCTTCTTTTCAAAAAAAAAAAAAAAAAAAAAACTTTCAATTACTGTGATGAGAATTGAGCTTTAATGTCATGACTTTAACTGGTATGGCATTCTTTGGTTAATTTATTTTCATAATGATTATACTCAACTCTTTTCTCACAATAGCCATGATTGTTTTGTAGAAAGACAAGTATGCTAGAATAGGTGTGTTCTTATACATTTACCTTGATGATCATTTTAATTTCGATTTGAAAGAATTATATATTAGAACTTTCCTTTGAGGTCTTTCGAGGCGAATGACTGATCTAGCATCACTTGTGAAATGATTAAGGCATTAGGATTTCACCACAAAGGCAAATAAACCAGTTCCCCAATTGATGTTCCAAGAGAATATCCCTTTAGTGAGACAATTTGAGCCTACATTGATTAACTATTTTCTTTGGTAACCACATTTCTCACTTAGCCTAAATATGATTATATCTTTACCGTTATTCTAAAGATGAAGTAGAGACAAAAAAGACAAATATCATGATCAAGAAACATTTCTTACAAGTTTGGGATTAAAAAAAAAAATCTTGATTCTAAAAAAAATATATATATATATAAAAAGAGTAAAAAAAAATTTCTTGAGTTTGAAGATCAAAGTTTTGATATTATAAGTGGAGGTTAGAATAAATAAAAGTCAACATAATAATAGTTGGCTACATTTTATATGCTTCTATGGGTTTTGAGAAGTGTCTCTTACAAAATACTATGATATCTTTAACTCTATGAAGTCTTTAGAACTTGTGTAATCTCCTATCCCTTTCATTTTTAGCCACATCATACCCTATGGCCGCATTACAACTAATATTAAAGACCTTTTTATCTCATGTGATGCCTTCAAAGTAGTGGAGATTTGTACCAAAGGGGAAGCTTATGATACTTAATTCTTTATTAGAAATAGAATGATTGTTATTGTAAGGTTATGAGAATTTTACTTGTTTGAAGCATGCAAATCACATTTATTATTGATATTGGCCATTTCACACACTCACTTAAGTATGAATTATTGCAAGATGAATTAACTTTTGAATGGATATGTATTCAATTTAATACTTGTTTGATTTCAAAGCTATGATATCTTATTGTTCTCTAAGATAAATAGTTGGAAGTTTAGATTTTTATAGTTATTTGTGGGTATCACCGCTGGAAACCCTCACGAGACTAATCACCACTGGAAACCCTCACGAAACTACAACTCGTCCTCTATAGGCCACCTAGAGGTTTAAAGATTTGTTATATATGCTAAATGCAATCATGATTTCTTACGAAAGTAGACTAATTTAGGTTTTGTTTTTGCTCAAGGACTAGCAAAATCTAGGTTTAGGGGTATTTGATGAGCATAAGTTAATATATATTAATAGCCCTTAAATTTATTTTTTGTTGTTCATTTATTAAATAAATATTTTTATTTAATGATATTTTTATGAAGTAGGAAATAAAATGGTGAAAGCTTGAAAATTGAGTAAAATTATAGTCTTTTACTTGCATAAATAATAATAATAATAAATTTTGTAAAATAAATAATTTTTCAAAAAAATCAACTAAGCAATTTTCTTTTCTTTTGAAAAATGACACTATCTTCAAATGTGCAATGCAGACTAAAGAGCTCACCAACCATCCTTATCCAAGCCAACTAAGGAAAACAAAGGATTCAAAGATCAAAGTCATATATTTGATGCTAAAGAAGAAAATTTGCAAAAATAAAAGTCATCACCAACCATCCTTATGCAAGCCAACTAAGGAAAACCAAGAATTCAAAGATCAAAGTCATATATTTGATGCTAAAGAAGAAAAATCATTTGAAAATTGGTTTCTTCATCAACTTGCTATCTAGCCATTCATGCTTATAAATAGAAGGGAAATGGCTTAGCAAAAGGGGAGTTTTTGTGAGGGAAATAATTGAGAAAATAAGGAAGAAGTTGAGATTTCAAGATTAAGAATCCAAATTGCTAAAATGGGTTCTTTTGTTTATTTTGTTGTTTTAATTATGTCTTTCAAAGTTTTAGTTTTACTAAGATGGATGATGAAATCATGTTAGATTATTAATTTCTATTATGTATTGATTCTAAATATTTTGCAATTTAATGTTTATGATTTTGGTTTCAATTATTGATAATATCCTTTCATCAATTCTATCATGTATTTTTGATTGTTAGGAAAATTATCTATACTTGGTTTTTATTGAAAGAAAAGTAATTTTCTTTTATTATGTGTTTCCCTTTAAATTGTATACATATAATGCTTAAAAATTACAATTTTGAAGTGAAGCAAAATCTATTTGAGAATTTAATAAAATTGAACTTAGTGATAAAATCAATAGAAGATAAAAAGATTGATTTCAAAATTATCTTTTGAAAATTAGAATCAATACATTATAAAAATTATTAATTAAACATTGGTGAATTCTGAAACCTTGATAATATTTTATCTGAATTTTATTTCACAAGTTTAATTACCTTTTATTGTATTATTTTGACATTTCTACTTTACATCTCTTTATCATTATATAAAAAAAATTATTTGAAACTAGGTTAGAATTAAATTAATGTGATTTAATTAAGTTTTTCTATAATTATTTTCATAGTTCTCTCCGTGGGAACGATCTCGTTACCACTTATCTACAGAATCAGTGATTCGTGCGCTTGCGAGTATAAATAAAATTCACAACATATATATATATATATATATATATATATATATATATATATATATATATATATATATATATATATATATATATATATATATATATATATATATATATATATATATATATATATATATATATATATATATATATATATATATATATATACAAACACACACACACAGAGACACATACACACACAAAAAAAATATATATATATGTGTGTGTTTGTGTGTGTATATATATATATATGGGTGTGGTTTCAATGGTTACTACAATATTTACCCATGAATGGTTACTATTCTTTTAACCGTTGGATTAAAATCTAACGGTTTTAATTCATTTTAATTTTTTTAGCAACATTTATGACAATCATTTATTGGCTTGGAAAATTTCAGTCATTTAATGCTTGTACAAAGTTTATTGGTTTTAATTCATTTATTGGTTTGGAAAATATACAATCATTTAATGCTTACACAAAGTTTTATGATGATTACTATGGAACCGTAACCATTAAAAACTCTATATATAAATATATATATATATATATATATATATATTTCTCTATCTCTCCCCTCCATCTACTCTCTCTTACTTTCATTTTCCCTTCTTTTGTCTCTACTTTCTCTATCTTTTCCTTGTTGCTATTGTTCTCTGCCTTTTTTTTTTTTTCCATCATTCATCATCAATTATTACACTAAAGCTCATCCTTGAAGTCTCCGTCGTTCAATAATCACCATCACCATTCATCTACGAAGAAAATGATGCGTTAGTTTTTTGGTTCTTTTCTTTTTTTAATTTTTTGTTGAATTTGGTGCTTTTGTGTGTACTGAAATTGGGTTTTGATTTGAGGCTTGAAATTGCATATAGATTTTTGTTGGGTTTTCAATTTTTGATTTTTAATTTTTGAAATTGCATATTTGTTTAGGATTTAGGATTTTAATTTTCTTTTTTTCTATAATTATTTTTTATTGTCCCCATAAGTGTTTTGATCATGCCTAAAACTTGTTGTTCTCTAACATACTTAACAAAATTTACTACCAAATGTTTGCTAATATGAAGGGAAATACATGTTACATGTTTTTAACAAATGTTGCAATCAATTGAAATCCAAGAATTTTATATAAAGAGCAAAGTCATACTCATTACACATTGTGAGCACTAGTTATATAAAGTATCACCTTTTTTACAAGCTAGCCACCTTCATTACCCTCCAAAGTAGTCAAGCAAAAGTGAACACTCATCTAACTTTTGTCAATTATTTCCAAATATTTTAGATTGATAAGGAGTAGAATATTGTAGCTATACTAGACCATAAAGCTTCATACAACCACCCCCAATATTCTTTCTTTTGTTTGTCCAACCCATAATACCAAGTAATGAAATCTGCATCCAAGGAAAAAGGAAACAATTTCATGATTTGGACCCATGAGAGAGCTATTAGGCTCATGATTGTAACATGTATACTATTGTTAATGAACCTTAGGATCTCTAGTTCCATCAAACTTGTATTGTTCTAGCATTTTGAACTCACTTGGAAATTATTCATCTTTGGCAAAGGCAATGTCTTCAAAATCTTCCACTTTTTCTAGCCCTTTATCTTTAAGCATCTTCTCTATATGGCCACTTGACTAACTATGGCCTTCAACTTCCCATTTTTTTTTTTTTATCTCAGAAGTCTAAATGATTAATTTAATAAATTCTTGCTAATGGCTATAACCATATATAGAAATATTAAACTAAAATCCAATACAAAATAAGCATAAATCCATTAAAGAATAAAACTAAGGATTGATTCCAATGTGATACACTATATTTTTTTAATCACAAGAATTTGATCAATTCCAACAAATTTTATTCTTAGATTTGAAACTTGTTCAAATTGTATACATTTTTTTCCTTTATAAAAAAAGTACTTATGAAGTTGTTACCCCCTAAGAAAAAATAAACTCTCTACTTGAGCTATGTGTTGTACCGTTTATGTGCAATAAGTGATTAATCAAATCTACCCAGTAGATCTTAACCTCTACAATTTAGGATAAATCCTTTCCCTTATTGATTGCATTAGGGGCATCAGCCAATAGGCCTTTTTACTGCCCTTAAGTGCCTTGGGCTACCCTAAATTGGCAAAAGCCCTTTGGACATGGGCATTAGCCATTGCTTGCAAATGAATTCCTATCAACCTTTCAATGGTTAGTTCCAAGTTCCTTTCATTCTCATCCAATTTAGAAGTTTTTGTGCGAAATCTACAAGTGCACAGGTCATGGACAATTAATATAGTAGTAAAGTAGAGTTTCGATCCCATGAGGAATGATTGTCAAGTTCCAAAATTAGGATTTCCTTTATTAATTAGAAAATCAAATAAGATGGAAAAAAACAAGTAAAATTAAACAAATATAATAAAAGAGAACTTCAATATATATATATATATATATATATATATATATATATATATATATATATATATATATATATATATATATATATATATATATATATATATATATATATATAAAAGGCCTGGAATTTAGATTTTACTAATTGACTACGTATGACTTTTCTATATTTTCTAGATTGATTTTTAGCTTATTAGAATTAATGATAAGATTTCCTTCAAATATATAATTTTCTCTCTCAAGACACAACACAATTATTCATGTTAGCCTTAATTATGTCTACTCTCTTGATCACAATCAATTAACACAAACCCATTAAGTTTTATGGAAATCCTTCAAACAATTAAAAAGTAGTATTCTTATCTCTAACCAATACATACCATAGGTCTAATATCTCAATGAACTAGTATTATGCTTCTATTCTTGCTACTTTACACACTACTTCACACAATACCTTTGATTCATGTAACTGGTAGCCAAGTAATCGCAAACTTTAAACCCTAAGATAAAAGATTAATTTTAATAATCAAAATCAATCAATCAAACATAGATAATCATAAGTAAATCAAGAGATTATATCTAAACTCTTAGGAAGAATTAGATGCTCATAATTAAGAAAGAAGAAATAATATACAAAGAGTTTTAGAAAAGAAGAAAACTTGAAAGAAATAGTGATAAAAAAAGATTCTACAAACTATTGAGTAATTCTACTATTTATAGAAAAAAGATCCTAGGTTTATAAGTCTTAGAAAGTTATTAGAATCCTTAAAAAATCATAATACTAATAGGGCCTTAAAGTGGATTTGAATTAAGAATAAAAAATTCTTTTTTTCCTTGTGAAACTTTCTTATTTATTATGTGATATTTTTTAGATAGTAGATGATCAAATTAGGCTTTGAGTCTCCATAAAATTGTAGTTGTGTCTTTTAGATTTCTAATGCACCTTCAATTGGCTCAATCCAATGTCCATAACTCGAGTTATAATCATAATACTAAAAGGTACTTGTGCTATTAAAAGCCATTAGAAGACTTAGATGATGCACAATCGTGCATTTTCGACCTACACGGCCATGCATGATTGTACCACTCATGTAAGAAATAGACCCCTCTTTAAGTGCATGGTCATGCACTTTCAATATGCACGACCATGCATGTCTAAAACCCTTTTCATGCATTTCTTTTACTTTCAATTTGCATTCGACTTCATTCTAATTGATCTCTAAACTTTTGAATTCCTCGAAACTGAATAAAAACCTTCCAAAGAACCTATGAAAGCTTGAAAAACAAACTCTAAAAATAATGATTAACAATAAACAAAGGAAAATAAAACATAAAGAACACGATTGATGGATAAACTTTAATAAATTCTCTTCTTAATTAAGAACACAATTAGCACTTATCAAATTCCCCAAACTTAAGTATTTGCTTGTTCTCAAGCAAAGTAAGAATTAAACACAATAAGAGATTTAACCTTCTTATGCTTATGTTGATTAATTTTTCAAAATGTCTCAAAAAATCAATATTTACAAACCATATATCAATAGCATTACAAGTTAAGCTTCTATCTTAAGTTCAAAATAAACCCTATCTTAATCATGCTTTGAACAACCATGTATCAAACCAATCACAAAGAAATTTTGCACTTTATATAGGTATATATACACACTTAATATGATTAAATGCCTCTGTGAAAAGATATAAAATAAAAGTACAAATAACATAGGTATATTTATGCAAGTAATCTCCACTAATGGAACTCATAAATAATGAGTGACAAATAGGTGTTTGCTAGGCTTGTAATGGGGCTAACATAAGGTGATTTGTTAAAAAAAAAAAGGGTTAAGTGAATAAAAGTAAGATAATTATGTCAAGTTTACTAAAGATAATTAATAGCTCAAATAAAGGGAATTTATAAATGAAGGATGACTTACTTTAAGCACTATTCTTCTTTAAGAATTTTTTTTATGCACTTTTGACTTTTTCGTCACCAACAGTGTTATTTTAAGGATAAGTAAGAATTATTAATTTTATTTTTTATTTCATTCAATTTCCTTATTTCTCCCCAAACTTATTTTTAGCACAAAGGTAATCTCTTTTTTTTTTCTTATAAAAAATAGCACTCTTACTTTTAGATATCCAATTTTCTTTTAAAAATTCAATAATTCCCTTTTTCTTTATTAAAATGTAAACTTGACAAAATTATCTTACAAATAAGGTGAAAGTTTCATGACCCACTTATTAAGCCATGACGGTCGTAGGGCATAAAGAGACATAAAGTCACCTAAATTCGTAGAACCCTATTTAACTTATAATCCTCTACCATTCATCATGTAAGACCTTATCTCAATATCGTGACCTGATTACCTTTCCTTGTTACCCATTACTTGCTTATCATTTCCTAGTTAACTTATAATACCATTTACAAACACAACTTGTAAAATTCCTAAAGTTGTAATTCATACCATTAACCAAATGTTTATTATTTCATACATTATTATGATAGTAATTACAATACAATTCGAATTGTGTATACACCCCATAACATATTAGTGTTAAACCTTTGGTAATCATGGAGCTCTAAAACAATGATCTTCATAGTCAAGAGTCACAACACTGGAAATTAGCAGAGCAACTTCCAAGCGAAAAAATATGGCTTAGAATTTACCTTATTGAGTCGTTAACCTTGCCTAAAAAATTTAGACAACTAAAGGGTGAGACAAAGCTCAGTAAGTACAAAATAATATATATATATATATATATATATATATATATATATATATATATATATATATATATATATATATATATATATATATATATATATATATATCTGTGTGTGTGTGTGTGTGTGTGAGTACAATGACCATTATTAGGAAGGGCTCTTTATGGTAATGGAGCAAATGTAATCAATGTTGTCATTATGATTCAATTCCTCATTTGAGATGGAAATAACATTTTTACCAAAAATAATATTTTCTTGAAAGTAGAATGCTTCCCACACATATAAATTCAAGAGTGGCGGCCTAAGCCTTGGTCACTCATATGCATCATGTTACGTAAGACTGATAAGGTCTTACGATTTGGCGTTCCTTCCTAACAGAGGTTGGGTATTCTCGTCCTACCTACAGACTTATACTAAGTGCACAAGGTCCAGTGTATTTCCTCACACAAAGAGGATTTCTGCTTATTCATGGGTTTCAATGAAAGATATATCCAAAGTGTACAATAAGGATTCAATGGAAGATAGTTTGGTATTTTAATTATTCTCATTATTAAGCATTACATAGGACCAAAGCAATAGGCTCATCATGGTCAATGCCATATAAGGAAGATATGGATTTCCAAAGGATTCAATAATTGATAGGTAATCATATATCAAATGTCATTTCAATACATGTCAAGGAATGGTAGTTCAAACAATGGTTGCAAGCAATAGGGCATGATTATATTATATTATTAAATACTCACCTTGGACTCGTTTGCTCCTATTTACGTTTAACTTTCATGCAAGTGGTGCTCTTTGCACTCTTAGACATTACCCCTGTCCTTGTCTTTAGATTCTACACATTCGCATTTCAATTACACATCAATCACTTTCTTGTTAGGACATTAGTTTGAATTTAGCTTATCTTGTTCATTGTAGTACTAACTTGTTACTTTTAAGATCAAGACACACTATACATGTACTTGTTACTAATTTTGACACTTTCCCTTAATTATCTTTCAAATAGCTAAAAGTATTCACTTAAGGAAAGATAATTCCCTTCCTTCCAATCTCACATTTCAACCTTGAGTAAAATCAATTTAAACAATTTTTTTATATTCAATGGAATTAATTCTACTTTCATCAGTCAATTCCATAAATGAACCTAGTTCATTAACTTTGGGGAAAATCACTTCTATCTATTGAATTTCAAAATTAACATTATGCATATCATGTTACACTATTTTTAAGCTTAATCTTCCCTTCAATTTTATGAATACAAGTTCAATTCTAAAAATCCCCAATTTGTTCATAAACCTTAGAATTTGGGAAAAACTATTAATTCCTTTTCAAATCTTCAAATTGATCATAGAATCATGAAATTAACATAACATAAAACCTATATGATCCTCCAATTGTCAATCTCTAGAATTAGAACATCAAGTTTTCTTTTGGATTAAGTTCATGCTATTAGACTTTCAAGTCATGAATCAAGCTTCCAAACTTCCTTTTAACACTATTAAATTATTTTTCACCATCTAAAATAACCTTAGATGTCTTCAAATGAAATTTAGAATACTTCCTTGCCATTTTCTTAGTTGGCCGAATTCTCTATGCAAAGGAAGGGAAAACTTTACAACTATAGTACCCAAATCATGTTTAATATAATGAATAAAGAAGATGATTATAATTTCTTACCTTAGGTAACTTTGATTTGTTGAGATTCTTTCTTGATGTTGGTATAGAGAGGATTTTCTCTTAGTTGGTATGAGTTTTTGATGTAGAGATTGGCAAAAATGATGTTCTCTACATAAATTGACAAATATAAATATAAATAAATAAATAAATAAATAAATAAATATATATATATATATATATATATATATATATATATATATATATATATATATATATATATATATATATATATATATATATATATATATATATATATATATATATAATACGTTGAATGGTGAGGATTTAATCATCCCTAATCCAATGGTTATTACTTAATCTCAATGGATGGCTAAGATTTGATCAAGTTGGATGGCTAGAATTCTCTCTACAATGGTGATGATCATCATTATATGGCTTGGCAAGAGCAAAATGAATGTAGACTTGGGTGTGGGTGAAGTGAGAATTCAAGTTGGAAAAGGAATTAACATAGTCAATTTTGGGTGGCTCCTTAGTCAAATTTTGTGGCTAACTCATCCTACATTCATTTGACCATGGTTAGCTATTTCTGATTCTAGTTAAGACTTGTGTTCATCCACCTTAGGCCTTATGGGCTGGCCATTCAATGGTCTTGGGCTTTTGAGTCTAAAAGCCCATTAATGAATTGTTATATGCACGTTTCAAGCTTGGTACTTAATACATTTCTCATTTCATTTTTTTTCACTTTAATACACATATTTCTACCTTTTAATATCACTACATACTTTAGACATTGCTAGATAAATTTTGTTCACTCTATAGTACACATTTTCTAGCCTTTCATTAGCATTGTTCATGTATGTAAGTCATATAGACTCACTTGGTCAAACTAAGTTTGACTTTCATTGTACTATTGTAACTTTAATTGAAATCAGCTTTTCATATCACTATTATTATCTCCTACTGATTTAAGAGATGCTAATGCCCATTCCTTAGCACTTTAGATTCACATTTCAAATAATTTATTATTAACATAGTCACATTAAGTCAAACTCAGTTTGACTTCCATTTTATCATAAAAGTGCTTATCGGAATCAGTTACATTCTTCACATAATTGTCACATTATTCATTTAGAAATTGCTTCTTATGATGTTCTTATGGTTCTTAATGTGCTAGGAAGGCCTTGAATGGCATAGTACATGAACATTATGGTGCCTCTATTGCTAACTCTAATATGTTAGGGAAACTTTGGATATTGCAGAAAGATAATAATTAAGATTAATAAACAAAGAAAAAAAAGCTAAAATTAACAAAGTACAAAGGAATAAACTAGGAATAAAATTAAAATAAGAGTGTATACAAGTAACAAGCCTCAACAAGAAACGTCTAAATCATATCTTTCTTTCAAAGTAAATTCAAAATTTCACCTCAAAAGTTCACAAAAGTATGTTATAGGAGAGATAAATGAAGATAAAAATTGTGCACAGCCTTCTCTAAGTAACCATATGCAATTTTAATGAAATCAATTCACTATAAAGCTCATCAAAATAAAATCTCAACAAAAGTTAATTTCTTACCCAAAATAGTTGCTCAACCTGAAATATTTTAATAAATTATCCATAAATATCAATTATAGTCTATCACTAGCTTTTGTTAAATTATTTAGCACAAGTGTATTTATCAATAAAAGAGTTAAAAAAAATTTTAAAATTCATCCATCTGTGAACCCTTAATTTTGCACCTTTCATTATGCGTTTGAACCTTTAAAGCACTTAGGCTTAGTGAATAAGCTTTTAGAAGTCAAAAACTCTCAAAATGTTAAAATCAATTTTTTTTTTAACATTTGAACCTTTTAAATCATCTGAAATTAAGTAACAAATATAATGCAACTAGAATTGTGTAAAATGGATGAGAAACGAGTGAGAACGGGCAAAAATGGAAAAAATAGGTGAATCAAAGTAGTTGCCGCATAGCTCTGTGGTGCTGCAGAGCCTTCTGCGGCACTGTCGTAAAGGCCTCTACGACATTGTGCAACACTCCAAACGTGTTTCTGAATCCCACATTAGAAATTTGTGTTTTCTATGCTTCAACCTCCTCTTATATATAGAGGATCTCTCCACACTTTAAAAGCTAAACTTCTAGAGCTTGAAAAGCAATAACTTCAAGCAAATCGCTTTGCATTTGCTCCTTGCTTTACAAAGCAAGTTGGGGGGTTTCTCCTTGATTCCTACCAGACTAGTTTAAGGCTTTTTGCTTGCTAGTTTGAGGCAAGTCTCTTGCCCAAAGCTCGTATCTGCCGCCCAAGGCTAGCTGCTGCCTGCCATGCAAAGCTAGCCACTGCCCGCCATCCAACACTAGCCGTTGCCTGTCATCTGAGGCTAGCTGCTGCCTGCCATCCTAGGCAAGTTGCTTGACATCCAAAGCTAGCCGCCATCCGCCATCCGCCATCCTAGGCAAGCCGCAACCTGTCTAAAGGCAGCTGTCGCCTGCCATCAAAGGTAAGCTTCTTTTCCCTTAATTTCCTTGCCTCTTTTAGTTAGTTAATTAAATTGATTCATCTAGATTGCTAGCTAATCAACTCGGTAATTAATTAAATTAATTAATTAACTCAACCCTCTTTTAATCAATTAATCAAAATATGATAAAATGGCTAGGCTAAACCCCTTCGCAAGATGGGAGAATTGCATGGATTTTGATTCTCATGTAAAGGGATACATATGTATGCTTGGTTCAAGTATCGAATCTAATAAAAATTAATTAACTATCCCCCTATCACCTTCTTCACTTACTTTGTGTTTGTTTCTTTACTTTATTATTAGAATTAGTTTGGGAAATGTGTGACTTTCCTAGAACCCATAAGGGCTAGAGGAGTTATCTCCTATGTTTGGGATTTTATTTGTAATGTTAACTTTCTTTTGGACTATTACTTGTATTTATTATTGGATATGTGGAATCAATGATCATGCATATTATAAATTGTCCATGCATCACTTGCATAGGCTCTTTGCTATCTAACCTAGTTCTAGGAAAACAATGGATAGAAAGTAGCATCGAGTGGGTAATCCTCTTTGGGTCTATTCACTGATAGTGAAATCATCACCCCACGATGAATCCTTTGATCCTTTCAAAGGTATAATGAGTATGCACATACTATTGGACCCACGTAAGGCTTATTGACTCACATTTGGTTAGGTATATCACTGCTCTAGTGTAATGGGTACCCAAATCGAGCCACCCTTACATTTTCATGTAATGAACTTAGATCCTAGTCTTAGGTTGTATGTACCATAATTAAAACCTTGCATCTTTGCATTCTCATGAAATGTTTTTCTTATGCATATCATGCATTCATACTGTATAACAAAACATGCATTCATCTCAAGTTTAGGTCAAACCTTAAACCGAAGAAGGGTCAAACATTCTTATCTCCATTCAAATACCTTCCCCATAAACACTTTCACCTCCATCCAAACACCTTTGCCCCCACAAACCTAAACCATCATTGTGACCTTTAACCTTAAACACCTCACCCTAGTCTAACCTTAAACACCTCACCCTAACCTATATCCAAACACCTCACCCCCACAAACCTGAAAGCATCACCTTAACCTTTAACCTTAAACAACTCATCCTAACCTCTATCCAAACACCTTCATCTCGATAAACCTAAAACCATCACCTTGACCTTTAACCTTAAACACCTTACCCTAACCATCATCCAAACACCTTCGCCTCTACAAACCTAAAACCATCACCCTGACCTTTAACCTTAAACACCTTACCCTAGTCTTACCCTAAACTCCTTACCCTAGCCTTATCCTAAACACCAAACACCCGAACCTCACACTTCAAATGTAAACCTAAACCACCTTTAACCTTTGGACCTTAAGCCATAAACCCACAACCCTCATACCTATATCCAACCCTAAAAACCTTGCTATTTAACCATAAGCCTAACATATAGCCCCTATCCTTATCCAAAACTAGACACCTTAAATTCTCCATGTCAAAACCATTATCTTAATCCTATCCCTTGTTCAAAATCAAACCTATTATCCTTAAGCCCAACACTCATGGCCCATCACCTTTCAAAACCAGTCTGTTACTCTTAAGCTTAATAATTTTGGCCCAACATACTACCTTAAACCTAATACCCTTGGTCCAGTCCACTACCTAAAACCCAAAATTTTTGCCCCATCTCACCTTAAACCCAAAGAATGGTTAGTTCATGATACAATAGGGAAGTCTTTTCTCTTAGGATTTGCATGCCTATACCTTCATCACCTTTTCTATTCCATGTCCATCACTTACCTTGTTGCTTTGTTTTGAACGTACCAATGGCCAACCCACTTGATATGGCTTCCATGATTACTCTTGTGACCAAAGTCCTTAAGAAGCAAGAAGAGCATTTTCAAGCTATCCTAGCTGCTCAACAAGCCCAATTCGAGGAATAAAGGCAATTCATCATTAAGGAAGTTTGGGCTATGATTAACCAGGCCAACCTTAACCACCATAACCCAAACCTTATCTTAAACTAGACCAATCCCAATTCAAACCAACTTATATCTAAACTAAAGTGGGAAGTTTTCTCTTATCCAGACACCAGATTACTCATGGAGAAACTTGAAGCCATTAAAAGAACCATCAAAACCCTAAACCACCATAATGATCTAATTGATATGGATAGTTTAACCTTATTTCTTGATGCGAAGCTTCCTCCTAAATTCAAAATGCTTGAGCTAGAAAGATTTGATGGAACCACTTGCCTGAAGACCCATCTAAAGATATATGTGGGGTAATGAAACCTTTAGGAGTTAGCAATGAGCTCTTTGCTCAACTGTTCCAACAATTAGTAGCCAGTGTTACCAAGAGATGGTTCTTTTCCCTAGACAAGAGCAAGAAAAGGACATGGGATGATATCTGCTGTGCTTTTGTCAAATAATATCATTATAACAGTGAAGTGGATGTCACTAGTCGTGACTTGGAAACTACCAAGCAGCTTCCAGAGGAGTCCTTCTCCATGTTCCTTACAGGGTGGAGGGCTAAAGCTACTCAAATGTTAACTAGACCAACAGACCAAGAACAAGTGGACATCCTTGGTGAAGAATCTACTTCCAATCTATCGAGCCCACTTGTTAACCCAATACCTACCCACTTTCAAAGCTTTGGTTGCAACTGCATCAAAGGTTGAAGATTGCATCCAAAAGTGCATCATTTTAACTTGAATTCCTCACCACCAACTCGAGCAGTGATGAAGAACTTGAACCCAATTCAACTCCACCTTACCTCAACCCCAAGTGGCATGACATAGAAGAGTTCAAGTTCAGCTAATTTGACCCATCTGAGATTGAAATCCAAGTCTGAGTTTGGGTTTGTGTCCAAATCTAAAAGTCTAAATTCGAGTATGGACCTGTCAACTTATTTTCCTTTTCGGGTATTTTTTGTTGATCATGTTAGTCCATTTTTTGATATCTTGTAATAAAATTTTCCATTGCAATGAAACATCCACATTTATTTTTGCACTTGTCATTTCTTGTTTTAAACATAGATAATATTTTTTCTTAAAAAAAAATAAGATGAATAAATAAATAATAAAATAATAAAATAATAAAAATAAAAGAGAGAGAGAGAGAGAGAGAGAGAGAGAGATAAATGAACAATCAATTAAATCCACCACAGCTAGCACATATTGGGAATTGAGGTGTTATCAACAATTGCCTTGCCAGCTCCTAATCAAAGTAGGTTAAGAAATAGTCCTCTCATCAAATATTTAAAGTACAAAATCAAACGATACACCTTAACAAGGGGCAACAAGTTCCTCAAATCCAAAATTTAAATGTTAAACCCCTTAAAGTGAAGAAAAGCAACAAACCATGGTGGAATGTTTTCTCTAAAATTTCAAACTCGTTAAGTTGAAAACCCAAAAAGGGCAGCTTAGGCAAAAGTTAAAGGTAAAAAAAAAAAAAAAGAGAAAGCTCATCCTAGTTATCTTCCTTCATATCATTTAAAGTTTGTCAAATCAAGTTCAATCAATCCATCTCATCTCATATCTTTAAAGTCATCCTTCCTCACTAGAGGGTCATTCTCTAAAGTGATATTGTCTTTATGCCATTATCTAACAGTGTGGGCATATCCTTCTAGGTCGTCATTATCTTTTTATTAATCCGTCTCATCGCTTAGCTCAAAGAGCTTAGGCACAATCTCTCACATTGCTAGTATGATATGTTCCTATCTCTCATTAGGAGCATGATCCCCGAGTTGTCTCTTTTCATCAGTCCTTTAGCCGCTTCTTAGGGTACTTCCTTTCATCCAATTTGTCATCTACATTTAAGACAATAGAGTGTCACCCTAAATCTCTCTTCAATCTCAAAATGACAAGATTAGCTTGGCTTGTTCTTTTCCATGAATCATGCTACAGATAGCAAAATCATACAACCTCCCTGATCCTTTTCAGAATTTCTAACCCACTTTTAAATCATTCCCAAACTTCATAATGTACAATCCTAAGCCTCGTTAGAAAAAAATCATACTAACCTTTCAAGCTTAAACCTCATAACTCAAGCCTCATACCACCCGTTCCTTGGCAACGTATCATCATCTTTTAAAGGCTAGGCCTATGAGTAGAACCAAATATTCTAAGTCTTTTAAGACTCATCATCCTTAAAGGCAGCTTTCTCTAGCACAACCAAAATCAAGTCATGTCTTGCAAAGCTTCAAAAAGGCTCTCACCACTCAAAGACCAGTCATTCCATATCTCATTGGCAAAATCTCATCATCCTTGAAAAAAAAAAAAACCAAGCCTCCTTGGCAAATTACATCACTCATAAAGTCCAATTGAGTCAAGGCCTACCAACCATATGATGGGCAAGAAAATCAGATGCAACTATGACAAGGGGCAAATCCTTATCCATGAGCCTGCGGTATCTGTATGACCAAAACCTATAGCACCATACATAAGATGAAGCCAACCATCCTCTAAAAAGGTCCAAAGTACCCTTGTAGAAAAGCTTAAGCTAACAAAGCCTTTTAACCAAAAGCCTTTACCCTGAAGCCTAAAAAAAAAAAAAAAAAAAGTCTTTACCCTAAAACCCAAGCCCAAAAGCCTTTACCTTGAAGCCTAAACCAAGAAGCCTTCACCTTGAAGCCTAAACCAAGAAGCCCTCACCTTGAAGCCTAAACCATAAAGCCTTCACCATAAAGTCTAAACCATATGAAGCCCACTCCTCAAGAATCTTCACCTTAAAGCCTAAAAAAAAAAAAAAAAAAACCTCACTCTAAAGCCCAAGCCCAAAAGCCTTCACTATGAAGCCCAAGCTCAAAAGCCTTCACACCACTCCCCAGAAACCTTCACTATGAAGCCCAAACCAAAAAGCCTTTACCATGAAGTCCAAACAAAGAAGCCTTCACCAATGAAGCCCAAGCCTAGAAGCCTTGACCATGAAGCCCACACCCTCCACCATGAAACCCAAGCCTAAAAGCGTTCACTAATGAAGCCCAAACCAAGAAGCCTCACTATGAAGCTCATTCCCAAAAACCTTCATCACAAAGCCTAAGCCCAAAAGTCTTCACCATGAAGCCTATTCCTAAAAACCATCACCCTGAAACCTAAGCCCAAAAGCCTTTACCATGAAGCCTATTTATAAAAAGCCTTCATTTATAAACCTTCCATATGAACTTCTCTGAGGATAAGCCCCATAAGCTGACCTTACCCAAACCTTCTAATGACCTGACCCTTCTGATCAAGCTCCCCAATTTAGCCTCAAACCAAATCTTCCCTAAAGTCATACCTATCTAACACTTTTAAATTGAACAGCCCAATCTTTTCCAAGACCACACCTTGCTTGATTTCTTAAATGAATTCTTCCTAAGCCAAGCTGATAGCCATTGACCAACTAGCCTTATACCTGACATGACCACTTCACCTATGGGCTAACAAATCAACTAAAAACCAAATGACTAAACCACTTTCCTTTATCATTCTAAGTGGGTGCACATCCCTTCCAAATATTTACCTTTCTAAAATGGGGGCATCTTTCTCCCAAAGATCAACACTTTTATATCAGGACTGACCCTTCAAAAGTTTAAGGTATCATATCATTGCATAATTATCTAGCATTTTTGCATTGAATAGGATCATCAATTAAGGCAAATTGTCAAAACTCTCAAAGAAAGACAAGATCATCATCATCATTCCTACCAGATAGGATCACCACTTCATCAATTCCTACTAGACAGGGCCATCTTCTTTCCTACCAGATAGGATCATCATCATCATTCCTACTAGACAGGATAACCACTTTGTCGATTCCTACCAAATAGGGTCATCTTCTTTCCTACTAGACAGGATCATCATCGTCATTCCTACTAGACATGGTCACCACTTTATCGATTTCTACCAGACAAGGTCGCTTTCTTTCCTACTAGATAGGAACATCACCTTCAATCCTACTAGACAGGATCACCACTTTGTCAATTCCTATCAAATAGGGTCATCTTCTTTCCCACCAGACAAGATCATCATCATCATTCCTACTAGACAAGATCACCACATCATCGATTCCTACCAGATAGGGTCGTCTTCTTTCCTACTAGACATGAACATCATTGTCATTCCTACCAGACAGGGTTACCACTTTGTCAATTTTTACCAGTGTTTGTGGCATATTTATATGGTTTTTATGTGTGTAAATTTAGGCATTTTTTGATTAATTCATGTTTATGTAGGTTAGAATGTGTTATTTTACTTTTTTTTTTAGTTTGAGGAAGGTTTTAGCTCATTTTGCAGGAATGAGGCATTAAATGGAGCAAAAGAAGGAGATTTGGGCAGAGGCATGTGCAACGGGCCCGAAAAATCTCGTACATAGCCTAGCTAGAGCATGCAGGGCAACTACCTAGGTGTCCTAGCCCCCTAGCGCCAAGGGCCAGTGCAGTAGGCAGCAGCAGCACTCCCAGCAGCGTCCGCGGCGATCATCCAACGTGCGCAATGGGCTGTCTCCTGCAGGCCACGTTCAGCTGCGCAAGCAGCACCAGCTCCAGTGCCTGCTGCCGATGAAAATCTGATCAGTTTAGGAAATGTTGATCCAAATTTTTAGTTTTCTTTTCCATTTAGGTTTTTTTTTGTTTTTAGAGGTTATAAATAGATCAGAAAGAGGGGAAAAAGGGGGATCTGCAGTTTTTTTTTTTTTATTCTGAATTGTAACTGGCATAATATTTTTCTTTATTTTCTTAGTTAATTTTCCAGATCTAATTCCGAGATTAGACTTCCATCTTTTGTTCTTGGGAATTTATTTGGTGAAAATTCAAGAAATTGAATTTAATCAAATCGGTTGTAAGGTGAGGATTGATTCTTATTTCTCAAATTTAATTATTCTAGGTTAATTAAATGAATAGTATTGTTTTGATGGATTTAGTTAATTATATTGAGAATGAGATGATTTCTTTATTTTCCACAAGCTAATTTCATTTTAGTCTAGGGTTTGTATGATGTGTTCATGATATGGAATTGAATTAAATCCCAATCAATTATTCTTTTATTTCTTAATTGAATTGGCTGATTGTTTAAGAACAATTGCTTAGCTACTAATTGTTTTACTTAGGTTTTGAACGAAGGAACGAGAATTGAAGTTCAATTCCCGATTTCATTCTTTTAAGATCTTAAAATGAATTAGAAATATAAGTTTTAAGATTAAGTCCTTGTTCTTAATGTTTAAACTGATAGAATGATTTTTATGAATGCGATTGCTAATAGACTAATTTTTATCCTTTGATTTATTAGAAACTAGGGCTTTAGCATAATTAATTGGGACTATTCTTGAACATAGAGGATTGATAAACTAAATACAAACCCTGGACTATCTTTATTCATTACATTTTTTCACCTATTTGCATCTACATTTTCTTTTAATTTATTGTTTTGCTATTAGTTCTTTTAAAATTCAAAAATCAAACAAATCTTTTTTATATTTAATTTGCTTTCACAAAGAAACAAGTGATTTCCATTTGCAATTCCTTGAGAGAATATGACCTTGGGTGCTTCCTATATACTATAATTGCCCTGTATACTTGCGGGTCGCTCTTGGACAGTATATTTTGAGGCAAACAAGTTTTTGGCGCCGTTGTCGGGGAATTGCAAGGCGAATTTGTTTGTTTCATTGTAATTATTTTTGTTCCTAGTTTTTGCTTTTATTTATTTTCAGAAATTTTATGCAAGGGAGAAGATCTCTGGAAGGAGAAATTGTCCCTTTTGTTGATAACATTCATAGGGTCGGCAGAGAAAGAAGAGAGCTGGATCTAATTGAAGAAGAAGTTGATTAAGAAGAGAAAGTGAATCAAGAAGAACAAGTCGATCAATAAGACATAATGGCACAGGAATGTCGAACCATGAAGGAGTATGCTCGACCAATCATAGGCACTGCGACATCATGTATCAGGCTTGATGTGGCTGCCCGAAATTATGAGCTGAAGAACATACATTATAGCATGCTCCCATCCTTCTATGGAGTGGCAAATGAAGACCCCTTGAATTTCATCAGAGATTTCTATGCCACCATTTAGACCTTTCCTTTACAAGGTCTGACTGAAGATCAGCTGTGGATGAGATGTTTTCCCTATGCTTTGAAGGATGCCATGGTTGATGACATTTACTCCCAACTCCTTGACTACCTGGGAGGAGGTGTACAACAAATTTATGGGGAAGTTCTACTCTCACCAAAAGATCGCTGAACTGAGATCAAAGATTGCACCCTTCACACAAATGGAAGGAGAACCTTTTCATGAGGCATGGGAGAGGTTCAAGATGTTGCAAATTGTAACAACCCACACCCACCCTAGGAATTTTCGTGATAAATTGCTTGATTAGAATCTATAAGGTTAAGTATGTGCTTGCGTGAAAATTGTGATCTAAGTGATTGATGTGTACGTGGCATATTAAATTAATTTTAATATGCATGATATGTGTTGCTATTGTGAAATAAATGATTTACATGAAGTGCATTTGCATAAAAGAATTTATTTTAAATAAAATGAATTTTCACGCATAAAATAATTTTTAAGCATAAAATAATTTTATGAGTATTTTTAAAATATTTTTAAATAAATATTTTTGAGAGAAATATTCCAGAATTAAAAAGAAAAATATTATTTTCATTTTTAAATCCTTTAGCTGAAATTTTTAAAGAAAAAGCCCAAATACCCAAAAGCCTACTACACAAAAATGCTCCTAACCTATTTCATTAAGGGTAATAGTGGAAATTCCACCTCAACCCTAATATATATTCTAATTTTCGGCCAAACAAGGGTTTCCAGCAGCCATTCCCTTATTCCTTCTATGTTCTAGCAGAAAAACCTCTCAAAATAATTCTCTCTACCAAAATATCAAAAACACTTTACCGTTTTGCGATTTCGTGACCGTAATCATAAGTTTTTATTCTCTTTCGATTTCTAAACTGTTTTCTACGAAATAAATTATGGGAAAATTATTTTGAACTGTTTGATTACTGATTTCTACAAATTCAATTCTATTTGAGTGAATTTTTGAGAGAAAAAATTTATTTTCTACCAAAAACACGATTCTTTTCGCAAGATTTCTCCAAAAGTGAATTCTATAACTTAAAATCACAATTTTATTGCATAAACATCATAAGGGGGGGGGGGGGGGGGGGGGGGTGGGTGGGGGGCCAATTTGTGCTTAGTTGCATTCTAAACTAATTTTTGATTTGTTTTGAAGAAAAATATTGCATGAAATAATATTTCTGTGATGACCGAAAAGTTTCAAAAAACAAAGGAATTCAAGGTTTTCGTGTTAGGATTTGGAAATTAGAAAATTTTATTCTTTCATGAATACATGACTGCTGACTTGTGTGAATTGATGTTCTAATATGATATTGTTTTTGTTTAGATGAAAAATAATGACTTGAATCATGTGTCTGTTTATCGCTAAAATAAATGAAATGTGCGGAAAGTGCGGAAACTCATGATTTTTCACCTAAGCCTTTGAATTTGGAATTTTTTGTATAAACCCTATCTATGGCTGCCGATTTGTGAAATAATGTGTTTTAAATTGATATTTTCAATGATTGAATGAAAAATAATAGTTTAAACAACCTGTTTGCATATTTCTGAAATGATTGGAAAATATCAAAAACAAGAAAACTCATGTTTTATGCACTGTAATGCAAAAGATTGAATTTTTATATATCAATGGCACCAATAGTGGCCAATTCTTATGGATTTAAGTTCTAAAATGATTTTTGTTATGTTAACATGAAAAATCTTGGTTTAAACCATGTTTTTACATATTTCTGAAATAGACGGAAAGCACAAAAAGAAGAAGAATTTGGTTTTCACCTTAATGATGCATTCGGCCTACATGAACCATTGTGTCCAAATGTTTATAAATTTTATGTGATGTGTCTTGATGATTGTTGACATGTATGTATGTATAGTAGATGACGAAATTGCATGTTAGTTGAAGGTATGATCCTAGATAAGCTTAAATGTATTATAGTATACTTAAGGTATCTTAATATTATATTGCGGTTAGAATGCAAATGTGATTGGGAAATATAGAACTAGATGTTATGATGACTTGATGATGAATATATGGTTATGAGTTAATGAAGTAAAAGGGATCATAAGAGTTAAGTATGATGTTGAAGGATTAATTGCTAAGTTGACATATATGGAAGTGTAAAGTGAACTAAGATAATTGACAAGTGAATTGAGATTGGGGTAATGATAATGTGATGACCTTAAAAAAAGTATTGATATGATTGCAATGTGTTTTCATGTGAGCCTATAAGGCCTAAATATGCAAGACTTTTAAGTCAACGTGATATGTGCAAGTGATGAGTACGCCTATGTATGGACTCTAAGTGTATGTGTATGTTATGTGTACATGGGTAATTATGGGATAGGAACATCATGAGTAAATAAATACTAAGTATCAAATCAAATATTATGTTAGAGTTGAGGAGCCCTATAAGTGCAAAGGGGACTATGAGTACTAGGAGTAAAGGAACCCCAAGGTGAGTAAATGCAATGCTTTTGTTACAAGTGTGAGTAAACACAACGTTCTTGTTATAAATGTGAACAACATCATGTTGTCCTATAT
Source organism: Reutealis trisperma (assembly GCA_947687605.1). Taxonomy (NCBI): domain Eukaryota; kingdom Viridiplantae; phylum Streptophyta; class Magnoliopsida; order Malpighiales; family Euphorbiaceae; genus Reutealis; species Reutealis trisperma. The sequence continues at coordinate 33,645 of CANTUT010000610.1, forward strand.
GATATGTGATATATCGATATGTGAACCTTTGTGATCTTGAAACCCAAGTTCTTTCCATTTTCAAATATTATTACATAATTTCTTTGTTAAACTTGGGTTGCCAAGGGACATTTGGTCCAAAACTATTTTGTTATCCAATGAGAACTTTTTGTGAATGACACCCTAACTTGTATTCTTGCTGGAACTACACTTTCATTGTATTATTATTGAAAGCCAAACTACTATTGTTATTTAAATACATGTTATTGTTGCCATATGTGACATTGTTTATTGTGTTTACCAAAAGCTCTAGTTATGGTACCTTTACCCTTTATGCAGAATCCTCGTGCCGATGCGGGTAATCATCGAAACCTTTGCACATGGTCTTAACCCGATGGATAGGGGTAGTGTATCCACCTCAGCTAGAAGGGGCAGTTCTAGCCGTGGAGCTTGATTAGCTTCATGCTTTCTAAGTGATGGGAGTTGGAATTTGGCAAAGGCCACCTCTCCTCGATGTGTTCAAAGTGAATTGAGTATAGTCTTCACTCTATAAGTGTTATAAGTGTGATTCCTGCAAACTTGCTAAATTAAACCCTTGCTTAAATTACAACCTGATTCATGAGTTATAAACCATGAACTATGTGTATAAGCTATGTGTTTCCTTTCAAAGGAATATGTGATAATGTATGTGCTTTTTTGTTTACTCATTGAGATCATCTATCTCACCCCTTTTCCTTGTGTGGTTCTAGGTGAGCAAATGTGAGGAGACAAGGTGATGGCTCAAGCATCCTACTTCACTTAGGGAATTCCTTGTCCGAGTTATTAATAATACTATGTTTATGAAGTCTTGTCTTTAGATGCTCCGGGAATGTTAATTGATACTTATAGAGATTTATATTATTTTCCCTTATGGATTTTATGTGTAATGATTTACTTTAAGTCTTCCACAAATTATGGTATTTATTTAAATGTTTTAAATGAGTTAATGAAAGAGGTTTGGTAAGATCCTAGACATGATTGTTATATGTTAATGGGTTCTATGGGCGTGGGTGACCTTATGTCTCTCCAAGTTCTAGGACCGTCGTATCTCATAAGGTTGGGATGTGACACAAATCTAGTGCCCCCACCATCACTATCCATTACAGTTGCTCAACCAATTCTTTTATGATGGGCTTGCATATCAGAGCCAAAGCATAGTTGATAATGTAGCTGGAGGGGCAATGGGAGAGAAAACTATTGAGGAGACATATGACCTGTATGAGTTGCTCGGTGCCAACTCTTAGCAGAAAAGTGTGAGAGGAAGAAGAGTTGGAATGCAAGAAGGAGCCCCTGTAAAAGATATAGCCATGCAATTGGCCGAGCTTACTAAACAAGTCAAGCTCCTATCCATGAAGGGAAGCACATCAGCTCAACAACAAGAGGTATGTGGTGTTTGTGGCATTTTTGGCCATGGTGCTAATATTTGTCCCTCTAGTTTTGATGTCTATGCAGGTGAGCCAGAGCAAGCACAGGCTTTGGATGGTTTCCAACCTAGGGCAAGGAATGACCCCTACTCCAATACTTATAACCAAGATTGGAGAAACCATCCAAATTTTTCCTGGAGAAACAACAACCAATAGCAACAGCAGCCTCAATTCCAAATGATGTAAAGAGGCAACCACTAAGGAGAAGCATCCGGCCAACAACAAAGGAAGCTTTCTTTAGAGGATAGCTTGAATGCCTTCATTCAAATTAGTACTCAAAATCAGGAGGCCAACAATAGGAGATTTGATTCTCTAGAAGCTTCAGTAAGAAAGGTGGAGACTCAAGTTGGGCAAATTGTGAATCATATGCAATCACACCAACAAGGGAAACTTCCTAGCCAACCAGAGCAAGCTAAGGCCATCTCAGTCCTTAGGAGTGGTAAGGTAATTAATAAGACTGTTGGTGATAACTCTGATAATGCAAGAGTTGATTTTGATGAACCCGAAGGGGAAAAGAGCGATAAAGAGCCTGGAGAGAAGGAGAAAGTTAAGGAGATGCCATCCTCCCCTCCCCAATTGCACAAGGCGGATGATCCTTATAGACCGCCCATTCCATTTTCGAGTTGGCTACAAAAGGGTAAGCAGGATAAGCAATTTGATGAGCTATTCAAGATGCTATCCAAGGTAAGTGTTAATTTGCCTTTGCTTGATGTGATAAAGAATGTGCCTTCTTATGTTAAATTTTTCAAAGAACTGAATTCTAAGAAAAAGAGGTTGGAAATGGAAGAAAAAATTGTTGTGTCTGAGGTGGTTAATGCTGTACTCCAATATAAGTTACCTCCTAAAGCTAAAGACCCTAGTAATTTTTTGATTGACATTAGTATGGGGAATGGGGAAGAGGCTAAGGGCATGCTAGACTTAGGTGTAAGTATTAATTTGATGCCCTATGCTTTGTTTTTGCTATTGAATCTAGGAGAATTGAGGCCTAATAAAATGTGTCTGCAACTAGCTGATAGGTCTTTGAGATTCCCTAAGGGAATTATAGAGGATGTGCTAGTGCAAGTTGGAGGGTTAATTGTGCCTGTTGACTTTGTGGTATTGGACATGGGGGATGAATTGTCAAATGGGCTAGAATTGTATATCTTGTTAGGGCACCCTTTCATGGCAATGACTAATACCTTGATTGATGTTAAGAATGGAAAGTTAACCATGACTATTTTGGGTCAAACTGTTGAGTTTTCTATTTTTAATAATCTTACTAAGTTGAGCACATCATTGCATGAAGAGTGCTCCTTTATTAACTGTATTGATGTTGTTGTTCAACAAGTTTTCTTGCAGGATGCTTTTGAGGATAAGCTGGAACTAGCAATTACACTTGAAAAAGAAGCTGAAATCTATGTTCTTGAAATAGTGAGCTACATTGAGTGTTTAGATGCTGTGGAAGTAGGAGAGGTAAGAAAGGAGGAGATTGTAGAGCTTCCTTTGATTCAAAAGGGAGAGAAAGAACCCTCACCAACCTTGGAACTTAAAGAGCTGCCTAAGCACCTGAAATATGTGTTCCTAAGTGAGGGAGAGAATTCACCTGTGATAATTTTTGCTTTATTGAGTGAAAAAGAAGAGGAAAGATTAGTGAGTGAATTGAAAAGGTTGAAGAAGGCAATAGGTTGGGGGTTGAGTGACATCAAGGGAATCAATCCCTCTGTGTGCATGCATAGGATAACATTAGAAGAGGGAGTTAAGCCTAAGAGAGAGATGCAAAGAAGGTTAAACCCCCATATGAGAGAGGTGGTGAAGAAGGAAGTGCTGAAATTGCTTGATGAAGGAGTGATCTATCCTATTGCAGATAGTGATTGGGTGAGTCCTGTTCATGTGGTTCCTAAGAAATCGGGAATCACAGTTGTGGAAAATGCAAAAAATGAGTTAATCCCAACTAGAACTGTTACTGGGTGGCGTATGTGCATAGACTATAGGAAGTTAAACAATGCCACTAAGAAGGATCACTTTCCCTTACCCTTTATCGATCAAATGTTGGATAAACTTGCTAGACATTCTTATTACTATTTTCTTGATGGACTTTCAGGTTATTATCAAGTGGCAATATCACTGGAGGATCAAGCAAAAACCACTTTCACATGTCCATTTGGGACATTTGCTTTCTGAAAGATGCCATTCGGGCTATGCAACGCTCCAGCAACATTTCAAAGATGCATGATGTCAGTATTTTCTGACATGATTGATGACTTCATAGAGTTATTATGGATGACTTCTCTGTCTTTGGTAATTCATTTGATGATTGTCTCAATAAATTGGTGCTTGTGCTTGAAAGATGTATTAAGTTTAATCTTAGTTTGAGTTGAGAGAGGAGTCACTTCACGGTAACTCATGGCATTGTGTTGGGTCATGTTGTATCTAGTAAGGGCACAGAGGTTGATAAGGCCAAAGTGGACTTGATTGCAAACCTAACCCCTCCCACATCTGTTAAGGGGATAAGAAGTTTTTTAGGGCATGCAGGTTTTTATAGGAGGTTTATTAAGGACTTTTCCAAATTAAGTCAACCTCTTTGTAAGTTATTAGGAAAAGATGTTCCTTTTGATTTTGATGATAAATGCATGCACGCCTTTGATACCTCGAAAGAAAAGCTCACCACTGCACCTGTCATAGTTGCCCCTGATTGGGCCTTACCTTTTGAAATCATATGTGATGCATCTAATCATGTGTTAGGGGCTGTTTTGGGGCAAAGGGTTGAAAAGTTCTTAAGAGTCATATATTTTGCTCTTAAGTGAATTACACCACAACTGAGAAGGAAATGTTAGCCGTTGTCTTTGCATTAAACAAGTTTAGGGCATACTTGATTGGGCTTAAAGTAATCGTGCATTCTGATCATGCTGCGTTGAAATATCTTTTGTCTAAACAACATGCTAAAACGCGCTTAATTACGTGGGTTTTACTTTTGCAAGAATTTAATTGTGAGATTCGAGAAAAAAAGGGGAGTGAAAATGTGGTGGCTGATCACTTATCTAGGTTACCCGTTTTAAATAATGAACTTGCATTAAATGAGACCCTTAATGATTTAGAGTCATTTCCTGATGAACAGTTGTTTGGGGTATCACAAGTCCCATTGTTTGCTGATATTGCTAATTATCTTGCATGTGATGTATTGCGAACTGACATGTCTTATCAAGAAAAGAAAAGGTTCTTGCATGAGTGTAGGTCTTACTTTTGGGATGAACCTTATTTGTTTAGAATTTGCAAAGATGAGATTGTTCGCAGGTGTATTCTAGAGGATGAACAACAAAGTGTCCTGAAATTTTGCCATGATCTCAATTGTGGTGGGCACTTTGAAGGAAAGAAGACAGCTGAAAAAATACTCCAAAGTGGTTTGTATTGGCCTACTCTTTTCAAAGATGCTCACAATTACTGTAATCAATGTGATAAGTGCCAAAGAGTAGGTAATATCGATAGGAGAAATGAAATGCCCCTTACTAACTACATTATTGTTGAAATTTTTGATGTATTGGGTATTGATTTTATGGGGCCTTTCCCTATTTGCTTTGGTTTTCAATATATTTTGGTTGCTATGGATTATGTTTCTAAGTGGGTGGAAGCAATTCTAACCCGAACTAATGATGCTCATGTTGTTGTTAAGTTTGTGAAGGATTTTATTCTTAGCAGGCATGGGGCACCAAGGGTAATGGTTAGTGATGGGGGAAGTCACTTTTGCAACAAGCTATTTAAGAAGCTAATGCAAAAGTCAGGTGTGAAGCATAAGGTGGCGACTCCCTATCACCCACAAACCTCCGGGCAAGTAGAAACATCCAACAAGCAAATCAAAGGGATTTTGGAGAAAACAGTGAATGTATCTGGGAAGGACTGGTCGCTTCGTCTCAGCGAAGCATTATGGGCATACCGGACAGCATACAAGACTCCCTTAGGGATGAGTCCATTTTGGCTGGTGTATGGCAAGGCTTGCCATTTGCCAGCTAAATTGGAACATAAGGCGTATTGGGCTATCAAAGTATTGAATTTCAACCTGGAGAAAGCAAAGGAGAGAAGGATGCTGCAATTGTCCGAGTTGGATGAACTCCAAAATGAAGCATATGAGAACTCTTGGATATACAAGGAGAAGACTAAGGCTTTGCATGACAAGAACCTTGTTTGAAAAGTGCTTGAACTAGGTATGAAAGTTCTTCTATTCAACTCTCGATTACGCCTTTTTCTAGGTAAACTCAAGTCCCGTTGGAGTGGCCCTTTTATTGTCAAAATGGTATTTTCCTCTGGAGTTGTTGAATTGCTTAACTCTTGAACAAATGAAACTTTTCGAGTCAATGATCAGAGAGTTAAGCCATACTATGAGGGTGTGGAAGGGTTTAAGGAAATTCAAAGCATTTTGCTCGAGGATCCTTAAATCTTTCCGAAACGTCCAGCTAAGATGATGTTAAAGAAGCGCTTTTTGGGAGGCAACCCAAATCAGTTATTTTCATTTTATTGCTCCTGATTTACTTGCAGATCTAAAAATTAGAAATATAAAAAAAAAGTCTTTGCTTTATTTTTGATTATTTTTAATAATGTTAGTTCAGATTTATGCTGTGGTTTTGCTGTGAATTTGTGTTGTTCTCAGGAGATAGGAAATGTGCAATTAAAGCATCAGTGCGGAATTGATAATCAGACTGAAGAATTGGTGCACAACTAAAAATTGGCGTGCGCTGAAAAATTCATAGCATGAGCTGAAGTGAGAATGGCATGCGAGTAGCCTACTAGCAGCGGCCGCTGCAGGCCACGACACGTGCAGCAGCAGTCATTGCCACAAGCATTCCATAGTGGCATCCGCAACAGCCCACAAGCTTCAAAAGCATCCCAGCAGTGTGCGCAGCAGCTCGTAAGCTTCAGAAGCATCCTAGCAGCATGCACAGCAACCCATAAGCTTCAGAAGCATCCCAGCAGCGTGCGCCAAGCAAGTCCAGTGCGTATAACGGGATGTCACCTGCAGCGTCAAGGGCATAAGTTCATAGGGGCAAAAATGGAATTTTGGCATTTAAATGTCCCTTTGAACAAACAGAATGCAAAAAAAAAAAAAAAAATTACTACTCTCTCTCTCTATTCGGTCTCCCCCTCTTTTCTCTTACACCCAACCCAAATTTCCCAAGCACCCACCCCTTCAAATTTGTTGGTTGCCCCAAATTTCTGCATAACGATCACTACCTACTCCCCCAAACTCTAATTCTCCTCCATAATTACTCTTCATCAAGCAAATAATGTCCAAGAGAGTCAAGAGTGTGGGCAAGAAGGGTTCCAAAACTAAAAGCAAAGGAAAGAAAGATGTAGAAGATTTGAGAGAAGATTATGGGGCTCCATTTCGAATTCTCATAAAAGCGGAAGGAGAAAGGTATTTGGCACTCACCCAATCTAATCACATTTATAAACCTTGTAGATATCTTGATTTTGATATATTGCAAGCTTTGGGTTTGGATGATGAGGTTAAGAGATTGAGTGCCATCTTGGGTTGGAGTGAGTTTATTAAGCTTGATTATGATGTATATCCTCCAATTGCTCTGGAATTCTTTACTTCATATTATCCACTTGAAAGGGACAACCAAATTTACTTTTAAATGCAAGATAAGGAGTATAGAATTGGGTATGCAAAATTCTGTGAAGCATTTGGATTTCCTACGAATGGGGTTGATTGTATGGAGAGTAAGTTTAATGTGCATGAATTTTAGGAGAAATTAACTGGGCTTAAGAAATTCAATCCTAACAAGGCATTGAATGGGTTTATCAAAGATCATGCTACTGTTGTTTTGCACAAATTTATGTGCCGTACTGTGTTTGGGAAATCTAAGAGTAGTAAAGTGTCTCACAAGGAGTTACATATGCTATGGTGTTTGGCGAATGGAAAACAAATTGACACAGTTTCTTTGTTGCGTCAAACAATGATGGATATGATCACCCATAGAAGGTACCATTTGAATATGGGCCATATTGTTTTTGCCTTAGCATTTTCCTATAAGCTTATCGACTCAAATTCTTTAGAGTTGGAACCATTAACGAGGTGGAATTTCACTATGGATTCTTGGATTTCATCCGAGGTGGCGAATTTGGATTAAACTTTGAGGGAACCTGAGACCCAAAAATGTTGGAGGGATTATCAACTAAAGAATCCACCATCAACTGCATTTCACAAAGGATCCTCTTCGAATGCGCAACTTGACTTGCCGGCTCTTCCTTCTACAGAGCTAACAGGTGAGGTAGAAGGGTGGAGACAAGTGTTGAGTAAACGTGAGTCAATAGAGGAGCAGAATTGGGTTATGATGGCTGAAGTGAATAGAAGGTTCGATAAAGTGGAAAAGGAGCAGAGGTCGCAATGGCATAAATTGGCACAAATCGGTGAGAAGCATGGTATTGATATGACATCACCTCCTCCTTCGCCATGAAAAGCAATTGCATAAGGTAACCTTTCTCTTTTATTTACTAGTTTAGAATTGTTAGTCTTTTTAGTTTTTCCTTTATGTAAATCTTTGCATGCATTTCCACATTGAGGGCAATGTGGAGTTTAAATGTGGGGGGGAGGGGGGGGAGTAATTTCTTTATTGTGATTTGTGCTATTGTGTTTTTAATTATGCATCTTGTGATAATGATGTGTGAGTTTCTACTTTGTTTTGTCCTCTTTGTCAAACATACTTGACTATTTACTTGGTTTGACTCAAGATGTTGATTTTAGGACTTAAAATTTAAGTGTGATCGATGATATATAAAGGTTGTGTTTGAAGTAGATTATTGGCAATTGCTAAGGATATGAAATTCTTTTTGCATGAGATTTTGTTTTTATGCTGAGTTGAAATCATTAATTTGTGTGAATTGCTGGAAAAAGCTTGTGTATGCTTAACTTAGAGAGGGCTTATGCAACATATTATCACAGAGTAGTCTCGCTCATTTTAGAACATTCTTGCCAATTAGTCGAAGTGAAATTTGTTTGGTCCACTTAGGAAAGGAAGAAATGATTAAGGCATTTCTTGTTTGAGCCAAATCCTTATATCCACCTATTTGATGTGTTTTTCCCTAGTTAGCCCTTTGAGCCAAATAAATGCATTAATATGCATACGTTTAACTTGAGTTTCTTTGATGTTGCTTAGCCATCTCAGTACCAACCTGTTATTTTCTTTGATTAATGATGCATAACAAAGTTTGAATTTTATTTTGTGGAGTCTTCAAGAATGTGAATAAATGGAGTGAAGAATTAAGTGTGGGGGAAAAATGATCTTGTAAAAAAAAAATAATAAAAAATAAAAAATAAAAAAAAAAGAGAAGAAAATATAGAAAAAGAAAAAAAAATTGCTGATAAACATACTCATTTTTTTTCCTCTAAAAAGAATCTGAAGTAAAAAGTTAGAAATTCAGAATGAATGTCACTCCATGATGGTCAAGGCAAGAAGACTTATGTTTTGCATCATTTTTGAAACAAATTCTTGTTTGTTTTAGCTTATTTCTTGATTAGCCCTTTACCCTTTAAAACCCCGTCACAACCTTAGTAAAGACCTTTTGATCTTTTCAACCTTTTTGCACTCAATTAGTGGAGATGAAATTGGTAAGGATGCTTATGAGGTGGATGAGCATGTATGAATATTAATCTTTTGATTAGAGACTCTCTTTGATGACATGAGTGTATATGCCTATCATGAAGTGCAACAAGTTCAATTTGGTAAGCCACACAATGATTTGATTGATTCTTGGTGGAATTGTGGAGATTTTGGGTGAATTGAGTTGAGTGTTCTGCCCTTGTTATATACTCTTCTTCAAACATGTATCTTTTGAGGCACACACTGATTTTTCTGAAGTATATGAGGGTCTTGATGCTAGCTAAGGACAATTGTTGAGTATGGTTTGCTTGAGGACAAGCAAAGAGTAAGTGTGGGGGAAGTTGTTTGTGGCATATTTATATGGTTTTTATGTGTGTAAATTTAGGCATTTTTTGATTAATTCATGTTTATATAGGTTCGAATGTGTTATTTTACTTTTTTTTTTTGTTTGAGGAAGGTTTTAACTCATTTTGCAGGAATTAGGCATTAAATGGAGCAAAAGAAGGAGATTTGGGTAGAAGCATGTGCAACGGGCCTAAAAAATCTCACACATAGCCTAGCTAGAGCACGGAGGGCAACTGTCTAGGTGTCCCAGCCCCCCAGCACCAAGGGCCAGCGCACGCCAATGCAGCAGGCAGCAGCAACACTTCCGGCAGCATCTGTAGTGATCATCCAGCGTGTGCAACGGGCTATCTCTTGCAGGCCACGTTCAGCTGCGCAAGTAGCACCAGCTCTAGTGCCTGCTGCCAATGAAAATCTAAGCCCAAGCTCACTAGCTGCGTAGCCCCAGCGCCCAGCTACCCAGCCCCAGCGCCCGCCGCAAAGATCTATTCATTTTAGGAAATGTTGATCCGAATTTTTAGTTTCCTTTTCCATTTAGGTTTTTTTTTTTTTTTTTTTTTTTTTTGGTTTTTAGAGGTTATAAATAGATCGGAAAGAGGGGAAAAAGGGGGATTTGGAAATTTTTTTTTATTCTGAATTGTAACTGGCATAATATTTTCCTTTATTTTCTTAGTTAATTTTCCAGATCTAATTTCGAGATTAGACTTCCATCTTTTGTTCTTGGGAATTTATTTGGTGAAAATTCAAGAAATTGAATTTAATCAAATCGGTTGTAAGGTGAGGATTGATTTTTATTTCTCAAATTTAATTATTCTAGGTTAATTAAATTAATAGTATTGTTTTGATGGATTTAGTTAATTATATTGAAAATGAGATGATTTCTTTATTTTCCATGAGCTAATTTCATTTTAGTCTAGGGTTTGTATGATGTGTTCATGATATGGAATTGAATTAAATCCCGATCAATTATCCTTTTATTTCTTAATTGAATTGGCTGATTGTTTAAGAACAATTGCTTAGCTACCAATTGTTTTACTTAGGTTTTGAATGAAGGAACGAGAGTTGAAGTTCAATTCCCAATTTCATTCTTTTAAGATCTTAAAATGAATTAGAAATATAAGTTTTAAGATTAAGTTCTTGTTCTTAATGTTTGAACTGATAGAATGATTTTTATGAATGCGATTGCTAATAGACTGATTTTTATCCTTTGATTTATTAGAAACTAGGGCTTTAGCATAATTAATTGGGACTATTCTTAAACATAGAGGATTGATAAACTGAATACAAACCTTGGACTATCTTTATTCATTACATTTTTCACCCATTTGCATCTGTATTTTCTTTTAATTTGTTGTTTTGCTGTTAGTTATTTTAAAATTCAAAAATCAACAAATATTTTTTATATTTAATTTGCTTTCACAAAGAAACAAGTGATTTCCATTTGCAATTCCTTGAGAGAATACAACCTTGGGTGCTTCCTATATACTAAAATTGCCCTGTATACTTGCGGGTTGCTCTTGGACAGTATATTTTGAGGTGAACAACTAGACAAGGTCACCTTCTTTCTTACCAGATAGGAACATTGCCTTCAAGCATACTAGACAGGATCACCACTTCATCAATTCCTACTAGACAAGGTCATCTTCTTTCCTACAAGATAGGATCGTCATTATCATTCCTGCCAGATAGGATCACCACTTTGTCAATTCGTACTAGACAGGGTCGCCTTCTTTCCTATCGACAGGAACATTGCCTTTAGGTCTTACTAGACAGCAGAAGTACCAAACCAGATCTCCTAAATATATCAAGGGCATCTTCCTTAAAATTAAATCACACCTCTCACCCAAATGTCTGAACTTTGTTCTAGACATTAATTTGGTTCATTTCACCATCTCCCATCCTAAGGTTCATTATCATCAAAATCGCCTTTCTCACAAAGACAATTCTGATGAGGGGTAGCTGTGAACCCTTAATTTGGCACCTTCTAGTATGCGTTTGAACTTTAGAAGCACTTAGACTTAATGAACAAACTTTCAAAAGATAAAAACTCTCAAAATGACAAAATAAAAATATTTCTTTTTGACATTTAAATCATTTTAAATCATCCAAAACTGAGTAATGAATACAATGCAACTAGAATCATATAAAACAGATGAGAAATGAGCAACAACGGGTAAAAAGGGGAAAAATGAGTAAATTAGTGTAGTTGTCGCATGCTGTAAAGCACTCTGCGGTGCCACAGAGCCTTCTGTAGCACTGCTATAAAGGCCTGTGAGGCACTCCGAGCATGTTTCTGAATCCTACATTGGAAATTTGTGTTTTCTATGCTTCAATCTCCTCTTATATATAGAGGATCTCTCCACACTTCAAAAGACGAACTTCTAGAGCTTGAAAAGCAATAACTTCAAGCAAATTGCTTTGCATTTGCTCCTTGCTTCATAAAGCGAGTTGGGGGGTTTCTCCTTGATTTCAACCTGACTAGTTAAAGGCTTTCTGCCTATCTATTTGAGACAAGACTTTTGCCTAAGGCTCGTGTCTGCTGCCTAAGGCTAGCCGCCACCCGCCATTCATGGCCAGCCGCCGCCTACCATCCAATGCTAGCTGCTACTTGCCATCTGAGGCCAGCCGCCACTTGCCATCCTAGGCAAGCCACTTTCCATCCAAAGCTAGCCACCGCCTACTGTCCTAGGTAAGTTGCAGCCCGTCTAAAGCCAGCCGCTACCCGCCATCCAAGGTAAGCTTCTTTTCCCTTAATTTTCTTGCCTCTTTTAGTAGTTAATTAAATTGATTCATCTGGATTACTAGCTAATCAACTCAGTAATCAATTAAATTAATTAATTAACTCAACTCTATTTTAATCAATCAATCAAAACATGATAAAGTGGCTAGGCTAAACTAACCCCTTCGCAAGATGGGAGAACTGCATGGATTCTGATTCTCATTCAAAGGGATACGTATGTATGCTTGGTTCAGGCATGAATTCAATTAAAATTAATCAACTATCCCCCTATCAACTTCTTCACTTACTTTTGTATTTGCTCCTTTGCTTTATTATTAGGACTAGTTTGGGGAATGTGTGACTTTCTTAGAACCCATAAGGGCTAAAGGAGGTATCCCTTATGTTTGGGATTTTATTTGTAATGTTAACTTTCTTTTGGACTATTACTTGTATTTATTATTGGATATGTGGAATTAATGATCATGCATATTATAAATTGTCCATGCATTTTAAATTATTCAAGAAATATATTTTAAGTCACTTTTATATTATTTGGTCAAACTTATTTTGTTAAATTAAACTGAAAACCTAGTCCCCGAATCCTCTTTGGTTTCGAGGCTAGAGGTCTTTTTTCTTTGGGTAATAATTGGAGTCAAATGAGTTTTTTCCTTATATTTTCTCAAGAAAAAATAAACTAAGGTGGCAACTCCAAGAAATAATTTTCAAACCTATCAAAGATAAGCCCAATGGCTTCCTTGTAAGTTATTTCCTAAATGAGCATTTCGATTCTTTTTAGCAGATCGGATTGGTGCTCGGGTGATACCTCACAACATCAAACAACAAAAAACAACTAAAAACAAAAACAAACTAATTCCTCCCCCCAAACTTGCAATTGACATTGTCCTTAATGTCAAAATAAATAAACCAAAGGAAAGAAAATATTTCCTATTATAGAGAAGTAGATTCTAAATTATAAGCATGAGGTTCACTCCACTTCTTTGCTCCCTATAAAATATCAAAAAAAAAAAAAACTAAAAGCAAGCATGAAAAATTGTTCACACAAAAGACAAATTGAAAAAGGAAAATATAAAAAGAAAAAGAACTAAATTTTAAAGCATGACTTGCCTCCAAAGAAGTGTTTCTTTATAGTCAATAGCTTGACTTTAGCTAGGTCTTCATCAATGGGGATAATATACAAAGTATAACATCCCTATAATTGCACAAGGATGGATCTTCACCAACTTGAATGACCATCTTGATTTGAACTTACATGAAAAAAATTTTAGACAAGAATTATTTAATAAATTATATAAAGGCTCATGAATTCCAAAAGCTTTCCAACGAGCTCTTTTCTTTGCTCTAAATTTTCTTAAGAAATTGATATAGGAAGGTAATGGTGTTGACTCTAGAGCTGCTAAATGTTCAATTAGTGGTAGTGAAAGACACTTTTCTTTTTCTACTTCCTCAAATGGACACTTCTTTTGAATTGAAACATACACTATAATTTCCAAAAACTGAGTAATTGTTGCAAATTTTTTATTATATTTTTCTTTTGTAGATTGCACAAAACAATCTTCAAGAGGTTCTTTTGGATATTCTCTTTCAAATACTTTTTCAATTGCCCTATCAATTTCAATCACTCTATAGATACTATCTATAAGTGAAGGAGATTTAAAAGTTTTGGGCAAATCAAGCCCAATTTCCTTCATTTTATCTTGCTTGCTTGAATTTTCAGCTTGATCAACCAAATTTTATACATCATTACTCAACTAGACAGTACTCTCTAAGTTAAGTTTCAGTTTGGCTTTTTAAGTTATCATGGTTTTGAGGTTTTGAGTATTTAATGAACTAGCCAATTATTTTATTTGTACATCAAAATTTGCATTATGGCTAGCCTTTTGATCCATCATATCTTCCAATTATTCAAATCATTCATAAGTGGCATTTAAAATTTTTTCCAATGCTTCTCCATAAGATGGTTTGTGATCTTTAGTTGATGCATGGTCTTTAAAATCATATTGATAAGAATTGCATGAATTGTTGCTTTGATTGCATTGGTTCTCCTATGAAAAGTTTGAATGATCACTCCACCCTAAGTTGTATATATAAGAATATGGATAATTCTCATGCCTATTATAATTTGGGAAAAATTTTGTTTGCCCTTATAATGCCCAAAGTTTCCTTAGCCTATTAGTGTTAGAAATAGTGCCATAGAAGATTTATTGTGACAATGAATGAAGAATGGAATCAATTTTCATAAGCATTTTTATCATAAAATGGAAGTCAAACTGAATTTGACTTAATGTGACTACGTTAATTATTGTTTTTTAAATATGACTCTATAGTACTAGTGAATAGGTATGAATATAATACCCAAACATCTCCTAAGTCATTGGAGATAATAATAGTAAAATGAGAAGTTGATTTTAATCAAAGCTACAATGACGAAATAGAAGTCAAACTTAGTTTGACCTAGTAAGCCTATATGATTTACTTACTTGAATAATGCTATTAAAGGGCTAGTAAATGTGCATTATAAAATGAATAAATTTTGTTTAGCAATGTTTAGAGTATATAGAGAAATTAAAAAGCAAAAATATGTACACCAAGGTGAAAGTAAAGATGTGAAAAATTTATTGAGCTACGAAGTATAAAATGTACATATATGGATTTGTTAATGGGCTTTTAGACTCTAAAGCCCACACCCACTTGGATGGCAGGCCCATAAGGCCCATGGGTGAGTAAACATAGCTTCTTTAGTGTTAGAAATGGTTAGCCAAGACAAAATTTAATGTTGGAAGAGCCAGCCACAAAAAATGACTTAGTAGCCATAAGAATCGACTAAGTCAAATCCTTAAATAGATTGAATTCCCATCTTTTCTACATTAAAGACTAGGTACATTTTAGGCATCTCAACACCATGTGATGAGTATCACCAAATTAGATGAAATCCTAGCCATCCACTTTGATTAAATCATAGCCATCCATTATGACTAAATCTTAGCTATTGAAGTAAGCTTGATCAAATCCTCACCATTCAACATGTTATATATAAATGGAAATTTATGTTGTGAATATCATTTGCCAACCTCCACACTAACAAAAGAAAATCCTCTCCATACTAACATCAATAAAGAACCTAAATAAAATCAAAGTTACTATGGTAAGAAATCATGCTAATGTTCTCCTTTCTTTGTTCTAAGTATGATCTTGATATTTTAGTTAAAAAATTTCCCGAATTCTATATCTATATAATTTAGCCAAAGAGGGAAAATAAATACAAAATATTGTTTTGGATGTTCTTAGATTGAATATAGAAAATTAGCTTGAGAATTTAAGGTTTAATATGTGAAAATAAGCAAGGAAAACATGGTAGTCACCTAAGCTACACCATATGTGAATTTCGGCCTCTCTTAGAACTTGTATGGGAAAAAGTTCTAAAATTTATTTGATATTATCTGAGGTTATTTGGGATAGATAATCATGGTTTGGAAGTGTCAAATTGAATTATAAAAGCTTATTTCAAAATTTAAAACTTTGAAGGCATAACTTAGGATAAAAGATCGAAGTTCAAATTCTAATAATTGTTTTCCATGTTTAATTGATAATATAGGCTTTTTAACATGCTAATTTCATAATTCCATGATCAATTTGAGAAGTGGTTAAGAAATTATAAGTTTTCCCCAAATTATCCCAATATGGCTAAGTTAGGGTTTATGAACTAATGTGATTTAGTTTCAATTGACAGATGAGTATTGATTATACATGTGTTAATTTGAAGAATATATGATCAATTTGAAGTTTGGATGCAACGTTGATGGTTTTTCCCAAATTCTAGGGTTTATGAGACAAAATTGACATTTTGTGATTTAAACTTGAAATTATGCAATTAATTGATAAATTGAGTTTAAAAAGTTCGTATTCTAATGTTGGTAATGTCAATTGTGAAATGTGATTGATAGAATATTTTTTCTCAAATTTGATGGATTATATCAAGTTAAGAACTTAGAGTTTGAAGATGAGATTAATCCTATAGATGATTTAGGAAATTATTAGATTTGGTCATAGTTAAATAATGTAAAGATAAATTGTGGAAATTGAATAGAAAGGATTTAAAATTCCATAGTAAAGTACTCAGCCACTTGATAGACTGACCAATAAAGATACTAAAAATTAGTAATATGTACATGAATAGTATGTCTCGACCTTAAATCAATAAGTTAGCATTACAATGGACAAGATAAAAATGTTAACAAAGTTGAACTAAATTTAAACTAATGATATAAAAAGGAAGTGATTTAATGTGTAATTGAAATGCAAAAGTGTAGAATCTAAAGACAAGGACAAGGACATTGTCCAAGAGTGCGATGAGCACTACTAGCATCAAAGTTAAATATAAATAGGAGCAAAGGAGTCCAAGGTGAGTACTTAATAATATAATACGATATATGCCCTATTCTATAAACCATTGTTGATCAAACAATCCTTATTAGAATATCCCAATTTCTTGTTGAACATGAATTGCCTATTGAATGTTGTGTTTGGACATGATATTTTTTCATGGCATTTGGCTATTATGAGCCCTTCCACATTGATTTCATAATATGAAATTTGATGAGAATTATTCTTGTATTGGCATATCTTCCATTGAATTCCTTATTGTGAATTTTATATGAACCTTTCTATTAATGCTTATTGATAAGCAAAAATACATTTCTGATGTGGGATAATATATTGAACCTTGTGTACTTGGTATAGGCCTGTGGGTAGGGTAAGAGTACCAACCTCTATTAGGGGGGAACTCCTAATCATAAGACTTGATCAGTCTTGTGTAATGTGATGCATATGAGCGAGCAAGACTTAGGCTGCCACTATTTAATTGATATGTGTGGGAAGCATTAGGCTTCCATGAAATTACTATTTCTGCTAAAGATATTATTTCTATCTTAAATTAGAAATTGATTTATAATGAAAATTTTGATTAACATCGCTCCATTGCCATAATGATCCCATCTTGATAATGATCCTTATACTCGCCATATATTGTACTATTATATACTCACTAAGCTTTGTCTCATTTCTTAGTTGTTTAAATTTTTCAGGTCAAGTTGATGAGTCAGTAAGGTAAATTCTAAGCCGTATCCTTCTTCTGAGAAGTTGCTTTGCTAATTTTGAATATATGAATTTGGGTCATATGATTATGAAGAACATTGTTTTAGAGCTCCATGGTTATCAAAGGTTTAGCGCTAATATGTTATGGGATTTGTATGTACTATAAACTATATTATAATTACTATTATGTTAGTTTATTAGATATTGAATATATGTAAAATGAGATGAATATTAAAATGGCATTAATGAGCATTTGGTAATATGTAAAATGATAAAATAGTAGCTAGAAATAAAGAAAGGGCAAATGGGTCTCAATCTTGGGATAAGACATAATATAGTAAATGTTAATTCATGATAAGTTCATTGGGGTTATACAAGTTTAGGTGACCTTATGTCTCCCTAAACTCTAAGACTGTCACATCCTAAATTTGTGTCATGACAACTTTGTATATTGGCACTCAAAACTCAAGTGATTTCTTCCACATAAATTATAACTCAAAGGTGAATTGAATAAAGTATTATCATTAACTAGATCAAATAAGTTAATCAAGACATCAATTTTAGCATTTAACTTACTAAAACCATCCTCATTATATATGCTTGTTGCTCTATTTGGCATTACTCCTCCATTGCACTATTTGTAGTCGTGGAAAACCATCTTTTTTTTTTGTTTTTTTCTAAATGCTACAAAATAACAAATAAAAATAGAAAAGAAAAATAAAATAAAATAAAAATCTAAAGAAATAAAGAAGATCTTTAGTGTTGATATTGACAAATTGCCTTCCCTCGCATCGGTTCCTAAAACCTGTTGTGTGAAATCTGTAAGTGCACAGATCATGAATAAGTAATATAGTAACAAAATAGAGTGTCGATCCTACAAGGAAGGGTTAACAAGTGCCAAAATTAGGATTGCTTTTATTATTTAGAAAATCAAATAAAATGAATGAAAATAAGTAAAATTAAATAAAAGGTAGATTCAATATATAAAAAAGGTCTAGGATTTGGACTTCATTAATTGACTACCTATGACTTTTCTATATTTTCTAGATTGATTTTTAGCTTATTAGAATTAATGATTATATTTCCTTAAAGTATGTGATGTTCTTTCTCAAGACATAATGTTATGTCTGCTCTCATGATCACAAGCAACTAATACAAACCCATTAAGTTTTATAAAAATTCTTAAAATAATCCCAAAAGAGTGTTCTTATCTCTAAGTAACATATACTCTAGGTATAATATCTCAATGAACTAGTTACCTTTGATTTATGTAATAAATGGCCAATTAATCACGAACTTTGAGCTCTAAGATAAAAGATTAATTCCAATAATCAAAACTAATTAATCAAACATAGATAATCATTGGCAAATCAAGAGATTACATTTAAATACTTGGGAAGAATTAGATGCTCATAATTAAGAAAGAAAAAATACTTTACAAATAGTTTTAGAAATGAAGAAAACTTAATAAAAAGAGTGATAGAAAAGGTTCTACAAACTATTGAGATAATTTCTCTATTTATAGATTAAAGATTAAAGATTTTAAGTTTATAAAAATTAGGAAGTCATTAGAATATTTGAATAATGAAAATACTAATCAAGCCTTGAAATAGATTTGAATCAGGAATAAAAATCTCTTTTTCTCTTTGTGAAACTCTCATATTTATTATGTCGTAATTTTTCAGATAGTAGACAATTGAATTAGGCTTTGAGGTCTTCATAAAAATTGTACTTCTATCTCATAAATTTCCAATGCATGTTGAATCACCTTAATTAAATAGCTATAACTTAAGTTATGATCAAAATACCAAAAAGTGTTTAAACTATCAAAACCTATCAGACATTAGATGATGCACGATTGTGCACTTTCAATTTATATGGCTAGGCATGATTACACCACTTATGTTCCCTTGATTGTTCAAGAAATAGACCCCTCTTTGTGTGTATGGTTGTGCACTTTCAATATGCATGGTCATGCATGTTTGAAACCTTCTTTATGCACTTCTTTTGCTTCCAATTAGCTTTTGACTTCATTTTATTTGATCTTCAAACTTTCAAATTCCTCAAAATGGCATAGAAACCTTTCAAAGGACCTATGAAAACTTGAAAAAAAAAACTCTAAAAACAAAGATTAATAATAAACAAAGGAAAAATAAAACATAAATAATATAATTGATGGATAAATTTTAACAAATACTTTTCTTAATTAAGAACATAATTTGCACTTACAAATGGGTCCATTATTCTTCAACTGCATGAATTTATTGGGTACTTAGATGGCTACCAACACGTATGAGTTTGTTTATGATGCTTAATAATCATATTTGCATGAATGTGTGTGATGCATGGTTGTCATACAAGTATGATGAATGCAAATTCTAAGGTTACACCATCCAAGTCACCTTCCTTTGAATCGTATAGCCAAATAGCATCTTGAATTGAAATTGGAAATAAAGGAAAGCTCCCTCAGGTGATGAAATCTTAGTTACCTTTAAAACTTATTTGGAGCATTTGTTAAGTTTTCTAACTAAATGCTTTTCTCTTATACCCTTAATTTTTGTCTAGGATTTTTGTAAGGGTATTTCTCTCTCTCTCTCTCTCCCTCTCTCTCTTTTCAAGTTTTAATTTTTATTTCAAGTTATAATTTCATATTCAATTGAAAGATTATACATTGTAATATAGCAACCAATGTTTATGGTTTGGGCTGCTAAGGTTTATGTGTTACAAACAAATACAAACTCCTATAAAATAGCTATACAACACGTTACAGGATATAAGATAATAACTAATGATAATATGTACATTATCCTTGACACCCCCTTCAAACCCTTGACCATGAGCAAGTAGCAATTGCATAAGAACAGATTGAAAATGGGCAATGAACAAGGGTTTGGTGAATAAATCAACTAACTGATTTTCAGTTGATATGAACTAAATGTGGATAGTTCCATTTGCAACTTTCTCTCTCAGAAAATGATAATCAAGCTCGATGTGTTTTGTATAAGGATGGAAAACCATATTGGATGATAAATAAATGGCATCAATGTTATCACACCAAATTGTCATCTTGGAAGGACAAAAACCAATTTTAGTCAGTAATAAATGTAACCATAGTAACTCAACTGTGGTATTTGCAATTGCCTTGTACTCACTTTCAGTAGAAGAACGAGCAATAGTGGGCTGCTTCTTTGCCATCCAAGATATTAGTGAACTACCCATAAAAATTGCAAAACCACTTGTAGAACATCGATCATCCTGATCACCACCCCAATCGCTATTAGCATAGCATATAAGATCAATTGGAGCATCAAATTAAAAAACCAATGCTTGAGTAGTCGACCCTTTTAAATAACATAATAGCCTTTTCAATGCTTAATAATGAACATCTGTGGGGTTGTGTATAAAATGACACAATCAATTAACAGTGTAAGTAATGTCAGGGCGCGTAATAGTCAAATACTATAGAGCACCAATCATTTTCCAAAATTCCTCACCATCTACCAATGGAATCCCATCATGCTTGGACAAAATTGGTTTTGTGGCCATAGGAGTGGCACACAACTTTGAGTCAGACATCCTAGTCCTTTCAAAAATCTCCTCAATATACTTGGATTGTGAAATGCGAATAGCATCCTTTTGCATCTCCACTTCAATACCAAGAAAGTAATGTAAGTCTCCTAAATTTTGGATAGGAAATTCCTTCTATAAGTCTTTTTATCAATCGTTCAACCAATGTATGATTAGATCTTGTCATAATCAAATCATCAATATACGTTAATACAAGAATAATGTTAGTACCCTTTTCACAAATAAAAAGAGACGTGTCAACCTTTGATGGTTCAAATTTCAACTTCAAAAGATAATTGCTCAATCGATTGAACCAAGTACAAGGTGCTTGTTTAAGACCATAAAGCGAATGATTTAATTTACAAACATGGTCAGATTTGTAAGGATGAACAAATCCTTGAGGCTATTCCATGTAAATGGCTTTAGTAAGCATTCCATGAAGGAATGTATTTGAAACATTAAGTTGTTGTTGTTTGATTGTCCATCTGTTCACTGCAGTCAATGTAAGAATCATCCGAATTGTTGTAGCTTTAACTACCGGGCTGAATGTTTCTATGTAATCAATTCCAAATTGTTGGGTATATCCCTTTGCCACCAATCTTGTCCAATAACGTTCCACACTTCTGTCTTTCTTCCTTTTGATCTTGAAAATCCATTTATTTCCTACAATATTGACATTAGCAAGTTTGGGAAGCAAAGTCCAAGTAGAGTTAGATAGAAGGGCATCAATTTCTTCACACATATCATGCCTCCATTCCATATGTTTATTGGCTTGGGTGAAAGTTATAGGTTCTATTTGGCTTTGTTGGTCATTATTTGGTTTAATGGCTATAAGTGGAAAGGGTTTCTTCTTAGGAGGGTTCGGTCTGAGACTTATGGTATGGGTCCTAACAATAGTTTTGGGTTCAATAAGTGTGGTTGTGTGTATTGGGTTCAAAGTTTGGTCATATGATTGAATGTGTAGATTGGAATTGGAGGACAAGTCAACCACCAGTTTGAGGCCAGGAGAAGAATGAGTTGGGGATTTATTTCCATCATTTGCAAGGTTGGGTAATGGTGAGTGTAATTGAGATGGAAAAACTTATGATGAGGTTGAGTTGAGAGGGACAGGACTCAATGTGGTATTAGGTTGCGAACCAACTGTCTGATGTGTATCAAAGATTAGTTGTTAGCATGTATGATTGGGTGATAAAATCTGATTTTTAGATAAAGGTGGAGGTAATCTAGAAGACATAGTATGGAGTGAATTGGTTGAATGTGGACTATTTTAAGCTGATGAATGTGGACTTTGAACTCAGACTCAAGAATGATGGATAAGAAGAGATATTACCTTGTTGCAAGAGGAGTGTTGATGATGGAACATATACGATTAGCCAAGGAGAAATATGCTACTGATTTGGAAATGGGACAGTAGTAGACTTGTTCATCTCTTGAAAAGGGAAAATATTTCTGTGAAAGACACATGTTGAGCAATATAGATTTTGCCATTTTCTATTTGTAAACATAAGCAACCACAATGATTAGGGGAGCAACTCAAGTACACACATAATTTACTTCTAAAAGCAAATTTATTTTTATTGTATGGCTTAAGTAAAGGATATACACCGCATCCAAAAATTTTGAGATCCTTATAATTTGGTGCCTTGTGAAACAATGCATAAAATGGACTAATATTTTTAAGAATTGGAGTAGGCATGTAATTGATTAAATCAACACTTGTTTGAAAAACGTATTGCCAATACTTAAATGGTATATTTGCCTTTGCTAATAGTGTTGATCTTGTATCTACAACATGCCTGATTTTTCTTTTTGAAAGTCCATTTTGTTTGTGAGTGTAAGGACAAGCGATATGATGTATACTGCCATAGTGTTTAAAATATGTGTGTAATTTTTGATACTCCCTTCCCCAATCCAAATGAAATGCCATTATTGATGAAGTAAATTGTCTTCTAATCATGGCTTCAAAGTTAAGAAAATGCAAAAACACATCACTTTTATTCTTAAGAAAGAAAATCCACGTAAATCTTGTAAAGTCACAAATAAATAAAACAAAATATTTGAATCTTAAGTTTGAAAGAACAAGAGATGGTCCCTATACATCCAAATGAATTATTTCAAATGGTTTGGTACTACGGTGCTCAACGGATGCAAGAGGAATGCAAGCAAATTTTCCTAACTAACATGCAAAACAAACTTTGGAAGAGTTAAACATGGAACAATCCAATTTATTTTCATTTAAAATCCTAGAAACTGTCTTAGAATGCAGATGACCAAGTCTAGCATGCCAATCGTCAAAGGATTTCTTTTCAGCGATTAATGTATATTTCGAGTTGGCAAGCAGAACATAATGACCATCATCAGTACTTCGCCCTTGCAACAGGGTTGCCCTGCTCTTCTGATCCTTCACATAAAAATGATTCGGCCAAAATTCCATAAAATAGTTATTATTAGTAGTGAATTTGTGAACAGATAAAAAAGGTTTGACAAGACGAGGGACATGTAAAACTTAGTTTAAAATTAACTTTTTCTTAGGATTAGTGGTTAGAATAAAAGACTTACTAGTGTTAGCAATTAAAATCCCTTGTCCGTTCCCAACTTTTACCTGGTCCACACCATGGTATTTGTCAATGTTGGAAAGAATTGTCGGATTTGGAATCATGAGGGTATTAGCACAAGTGTGCAGATGCCAACCTTGAAATGGTGTAGGTGCTGATAGGGGTGCATATTCAAGCACATATGGTGGATAGGAGACATAGGGGTGCAGACCTGAGGTTGTTGATTGGCAAGGAGCATAACGACGATGGTATCTATCTATTGTGTGATTTCTGTAACTGCAGATTTGACATAGGCTCGGTGGTCATCTTCCTTATTGACTATATTCTAAAGCATTTAGTCTTGGAGAATACCCATTAGAAGGCTGATTTGGATTTGGTGTTGAAGGAGCACAATATGCAAGGTTTGCTGTTGGATAAATAACCATGCTTCGAAGGAGAATTTCAGGTGAGATTAATTAACTGTGAAGCTCTTGAAAACTTACTAGTTCAAGTCAAAGATTTAAGGCAGTGATGATGGCATGATATTCACTCCCTAAGTTATGATAGAT
>CANTUT010000610.1:62500-147377 GCA_947687605.1 Reutealis trisperma
AAAAGACCATGAGAGATAGGGCTAGAAAATCAGGTTGAGGGGTATTTTGGAAACTGTAGGCGGGGCAGTGGGGCCTGCATCGCCGGAGACATCAGCGGCGCTTCACCTGGAGGGGCACCAGCTTCGCCCAGCACCTCGGTAGGCATGCAAGCTAGAAATTTACTTTTCTGTTGACAAGGTTTTGAGACTTCCGGATCAGTTTTCGGGAATTACAGAGCTCAAAAAATTAATCAATCAATGTCGATAGGTTTGAAATTATTTTTAGAGCAATTAAACAGTTAGTTTGAGAAAAGATCTTATCAGTTTCAAAAAATGTTGTTTGATATAGAAGGTTTGGTCAGGGTAGCAAAAGTGCTAGTGTTCGAAAATTAAGCATCCTCATACTAAAGTGACTGAAAGTCCATTTTTAGCTTTGGGGGCACTACCCTCTTAACCCCTACTCACTAACAGGCTAGCGAGACTGATGTGCTAGCTCTACGTAGCGCACTGTTCTTAGCAAGTGTCAAGTTACAGCCAAATAATGAGGTGTAAAATTAAGGGTTCACAGCTGCCCCTTATCAGAATTGGCTTCAAACAAAAGGTAATTTTTGATGATAGTGAACGTTGGGAAGAGGTTCTATGTCAAACTCTAGGCTTGTGTATCCTTTTCAGGTCTTTTAAGAGGAGACCTTATAGGATAAATGAGGTTTTATCAATGGCTATCGGTCTGACCTTGATGTTGGATGTGAGAATGGTCTTGGTGAATTTCAAATAAGGCTATCTGTTCAGCCTTGATGTTAGAAGCTTTAGTGAATTTCAATCAAGGCTATCTGTCCGGCCTTAATATTGGGAATTAAGATGATCTAGGGTAAATCTCAATCAAAGCTATTTGTCCGACCTTAATGTTAGAGGTAAAGAAGATTTGGGTAAATCTCAGTCAAGGTTATCTGTTTGGCCTTAGCGCTAGAGGTAAAGATGATTTGAGTAAATCTCAATCAAGACTATCTGTCCGGCCTTAATGTTGGAGGCAAAGATGATTTGGGTAAATCTTAATCAAGATTATCTATTTGGCCTTAATGCTAGAGGTAAAGATAATTTAAGTAAATCTCAATCAAGGCTATCTATCCGGCCTTAATGCTAGAGGTAAAGATGATTTGGGTAAATCTCAATCAAGGCCATCTATTTGGCCTTAATGCTAGAAGTAAAGATGATTTGCGTAAATCTCAATCAAGGTTATCTGTCTGGCCTTAATGTTGGAGGTAAAGATGATTTAGGTAAATCTCAATTTTGATGATAGTGAACTCAAGAGAGGGGATGGTATAAAGAATCAAAGTGATGTCTATGTCAGTGCTTTGATATATTTGGGTGGGAGACATAGCTGAAAAAAGGAAGATGGTAAGAAGAATCACAAGGATGTTTAAGCAATTGTTCTTAAACATTTATGGGATAAAAGTGCGGCTGATAAATGTAAGCGAGAAAATAGACCAAGGGATATCTAAGCTAGTGGCTAGATATTTTTGGTTGAATTGATGGATTTAGATAAAAGATGTGGAAAGTGGAACCATATAGATATCTAGGTGATCATTTTTGGACATTTATGGGTACGGTTGATGGATTTGGATAAAAGAAATGGAAAAAGAACCACATGGATGTCTAGGTGACCATTTCTAGATATTTATGGGTGGAAGAGAATTTTGGACAAGATACTTTAGTGAAAGGAGAGCCTCGACCTATAGCGGATCAGCTTGAGAAATACTGACAAGATTTTAGTAAATGAAGAGCCTTGGCCTATAGCAAGTCAGCTCAAAAGGCTCTAAAAAAGTTTTAACAAAGGGATAGCCTCGGTTTATGGCGAGTCGGCTCAAGAGATTCTTAAAAGGTTTTGATAAAGGTAGAGCCTTGACTTATGGTGAGTCTACTCGAAAGATTCTAACAAGATTTTGGTTATGCCAAAGAAAACTTAGGCTTATAAATGTGAGGGGTTGGGCCTTTCAGAAGGCTCAAAGGAACTTTGTTAGGAGTAAAGGGACTCTGGAAGTCACACTTATTTGATTAGATATGGAAAGGTATCATTTAGCCTTAAAGAGACACTGCTCAGCTTTAGGAGATGTCAGTGAAGCTATTGGCTTAGCTTATGCATGATGGTGCATGATTGCAAATGATTGGATAGATGCTAATGCATAGATGGTGCATGCATATTTCAGAATTCATGGACCTTTTATTCTTCTATGCCATGCATGATTTGTGATGATGCCTATAATGGATAATTACATGGATAAATGAGGGTCGATTCACGCATTTGCTTTGTGAATGCGATTTTTCCATGTGACTTTTGCATCCTTGGAGCCATGCATTAGTGGAATGAGAAACTTTCCAAAGTTTGAGAAACTCAACTTGGATTGGTATAGGAGATTCGCCAAGGTGGTATTACGAGGAGTTCGAGTGGATTGAGATTTTTTTGATGGTTTGCTTCAGGTATTAGAATCTAGTGGCCCTTATTTTCTGTTTTGGTACTATTGAGGGGGAGTTCAGCAGTATGGCTTGGTTGCAATATGGAGGTAGCTCTAGTGGTGCCAAAGCTTAGAGTTTGGCATCTCTTGGATTTTTCAAGAGTTTTTTTAGACTTGTCTTAAGATGTCGTAAGTTAGATGATGGTGAGTGATGGACAAGTGAATTTGATCATTGTGATTAAGAAGTTCCATAATCCCAGTGACTAGGGAGATACAAGGGGGGCAGAGGCTTAACACGACGGCCTTGATTTTTGTTTGAGTGTCAGATACGAGTTTGTTAATTGGGGTGATGCCAAAGTGACAGATGAAACAGAGGCAATTTGTGGTTAGAGCCATGCTGGAAAAGACACTAATAAGTTTTGAGTGCTTTGTTCATGATTTAGAGAGATGGACTGTCTTGCCAGTTATTCTTAGGTGAGAAAAATTTGTCTCTTCTTACCCTTTCTATTGGGGGTGCTTTATGGGTGTCTAGTTTTAGGTTTTGAGTTATCTTAGAAATGTGGTTGATGGATTATTTTATGGTGCTGACCCTTGCTTTTCAGTTTGCACATGCTTTATTGAGACTTGATCAGAGATCATATAGGATGGTTGCTAGTAGTTTACCCTCGGAGCATGCATTTTTAGCACTACCAATGGTAAATGATTAGATCTCTCATGACTAGGGGTCATGGGTGTTGAGTGGTTTGTCTGTTGGGCTTAGTTTGAATACTTTCCACTAAGGGATGAGGGTCTTAAGGCAGATTAGGCAGACTCAGGATGTGCCCCCTAGTTTTTCTTTCTTAAAGTTTGTGTAGATCATAGCTCCCATTGCTAGAGCTATTTAGGGTGGCTAGCTGAGGAGTTATCATGTTGTTTATTTTAGGATTTCACTTTAGACCATGAAGAGGTATGATAGGTGATTGACAAAGGTGGTTAGGCTATTTAAGAAAGAGTACCAGGCCGCCCTACTGAAAGGAGTAAAGAGTGAAACAGCTAAGGAAAGAGAGACTATAGGAGGAGCCACTGGTAGTAAGAGGACTGCAACATAAACAGAGGAGTGACTTGATATTTGAAGGAGACTTGGGGATCTACTGGAAGTGCGACATCACAGGTTGCAATAGTGACTCAAATTACAGTGGCAGTAACAAAGGAGATTGTGACTGCGTTGAGAACAAGATGACACTACATTGGAAGTTCAGAGAAGGACTACTACAGTTAAGGTAGAGAGGAGGACTGCATCTTCTAAATTATAAAGGAGGATTTTTAGGAATAGTTTCAGAACTGCTGGTAATCAAGAGAGGGTTTTTCACACTGCTATGGTGAACAGTTCTGATTCTATTGGTACCTCTACCATTGCGGCAAAAAGAGCTATAGAGATCTAGAGGAGGGATGTGCCCATTTAAGGAGATTGTGGCAAACTTTGATTCTGATGAGGATATAAGAGATGCACATCTTAGGAGGTAGAGGAGGACTGACTAGACCATGACTTCAGGCATAACTTCTTTTGCTTTTTATTCAAAATGATTGCAAGTCGAAAGGACTACACAAACAGAATAAGCTATAGACGACATTGAAAGAGCTATCCTTTTTATCACGATGATAGGCTTGCATTTTGCAAAACTTGATCATTATTAAATGAGACATCTTTTATTTTTGCTCTAATTTCTGCATAAGCTGCTTTTTTGAGTTTTCAGTTTAGCGAGAATTCTTTTCTTCTTTTGTTTTCTCTTTTTTTTTTTGTTCAGGTAAAAGAATTAAGTGAATGATGTACTAAGCATAAAAAAAAATGAGAATGCGATACAAACAAGATATTTTGTATGATAATTTGGACAACACTCGAGACGGGCTGCCTACGTATCCCTTATATCACTTTTTTATTGGTTATTTCTTTTAGGGAGAATCAGGTCCACATAGTTCTGATTACATATGCATGAAAAATAGAAATGAAATGCAGATGTCATCTTTAGATGATGTATCATTGTAGCTGATTTGGATTGCTAGGATGGGAGAATTTACTTTCGTCCACGTCCATGAAGATGGTGCCTTTGTTAGATAGGATATTCTTAAGCATGTCCAGCCCAATTTAGTTTGAACTTCCTCTTGGATCATGAATAAGGCCTTTAGATTTCTTCTAGAACTGGATTTCTTTCTTGCGAACCCAAGTCTGTCACCTTCTAGTACAAGTGCTTGGGTAGTCTCCATTGATGATAGCTCTGAATTTCATACAGAGCATCCATTCTCTTCATTATTAATGGTATTCAGCTGGTCATGATGTCTTTCGATCTATTCTATCTTGCAGCTTCTCCTCGACATGTTCCTTATAGGTCAAGATCTTATAAACTGTGATGCTTGAAGTATCCCTATCATGTCTTTATCTTGTACTAAATAATTCATGAACTTTTTCACTACTGCGATGCAAATGCAATGTATGTGATTTTTGATTCTTTTCCTTTGTGCCATAATTAATTAATCCTTTTGTCTTTTTCATTTTTTTTGTATTTTTCATTTTTTTGCTTTTTTTTTTAAGATGTCCAATTTAAAGATGAATAAGAAAAAATTAAAGCAAATCAAAAAGTTCAAAATTTTATTACTAAAAAGAGAGTCTCATCATGAATACATTAAAAGATAAGGTAAAAAGGCAAAATACAGACTCTGAAGGGTAAGACCCAACAGACTTAAATTCAAAGAAAGATTTAATAGAAATAGACTTAAAAGACTCTGATGCAAACTCTAACTTAGGTGACTTAGACAAGGACTCAAATGACTCAAACATGGACTCGGAGGACTTGGATAGGCACACAGCAGGGCAAAATTCTTCTCAAAGTGCTAATTATCAGGTGAAGCTCGAGATGGTTAGGTGAGTTTGGTAGTTCAGAAAAGGATAGGTGGTAATGCTAGACTTTGGATTTAGGAGTAATGATGTCTCCATTGTCAGTGAGGTCTTAAATTTTATGCTTCAAAGGCTTACACGCATCAGTTTTTTGCCCTAACCCTAGCCCTTGATGATAGTCATGGTGTTCATTAGCGTTATCACTTTTAGACAAGGGGTTTGGAGGAGGTCATGGTTTTAAGGGCTTAATGAGATTAGCCTCTAAGGCTTTTTTATAAATGACGCTGAGGGGCATGCCTAGCTTAAAAAAAGTCCTCCTTTCCAACCTCATTAGCTAGTGATAAGAGATAGCATTTACCTCCCCTTCTCTTTTAGTAGTGGAGTTGATGATGTAATTGTTATTCTTATGATACCTCGAACTAGAGCATTCATCTTTGATTTGTCTCAATTGAATCAAATCCTTGATCGTGGAGGTAATGGCAATGAGGGCTTTAAAGCTAGAGAGGTATTGAGTTTGTAGATGAGCCTGATATTGGGGGAGGAGATTCTTAATGATGATGTCAATTTGCTTTACTTTAGATGGACGGTTCACCTTTTGAGCCGCTTTTGTCCTCCACCTTATAAGGAATATGGTGAAGGATTCTCATGAAGCTGCTACTGCTGATGGTCTAATCTTCCCACCTTGCTTTCCATTCAACATAGCTGCCTCTCTAAATTATTCATTTTGCGATCCTCTGACTCCGGACAGCTAATAGCGTGCACCTAATCTTAGTAACTCGGAGGAGGGAAAACAAGGGGTAGTGGTGCAAAGCCCAATGGTTTAGCTAAGTCAGCAGAAGTGGTGGGTTTCGAAGGTCTTAGAATATTGGCTACCTATGGTGGAGGTGGGTTAGTAGTAGTAGGCACAGGCGGTGGTGCACCCCGAATGGAATATCGATCACCATCAGTCTGTAGGATGCCTGTCCTACTTAAATTCATCAACTTAATGGTACTCAGTATCCGGTCCACAGTCATTAGGGGAACAGCAGCAAAGACCCCTAATGACCTTGCCAACTAAGTCACATACATCCTACCAAATAGTCCGCTCTTTGATCCCTTCTGCGCCTTTGAATATAAGTAGTGGATGAGTGCATGGGCAACATTACAGCACTAGTGATTGACTATGCACCACAAGAAGAAAAGATCTCTCAAACCAACCACCCATGTGCTATCTTTGCAACTGGCAATGGTGTAGGCAAGGAGGTTATGAGCCACTTGCAAACTGACTGAGGAAAGATGAGAGGCCTTGGAACTAGTGGCTATATAGTTGAAAGCTCCCAATGCTAAACTATGCCATGCTCTGATGGGCTCAGTTACCATATCTGAAAAATCCACCAAAACATCTCGGTACTCTTGTGTGTTGACCTCTAAATCGAGTACAGTCCTAATTGGACCCCAAACTCATTTATGCTCATCTAAAAGCTAGTGGTGCCTAGTCTGAATCTGATCACCTCTCAGTCTGACCAACTTAACTTTTTCTTTTCTAGGTGAAGTATATAAAGGAACTCCAGGGTTAACTCTCTGTATGCCACCTCTGAGATCTTGAAGAACTCCTCCCACCCTGGCTAGTGGAGGTACTAGCACAACTCTTTAGACAAACCCACTATGTCCATAGCCTCCTAATCAATCGTCTGACTGGGCTCAAATGATTTGTTCACTAATGTGGCGAACCTTTGTCTAGCTACAACTTCGGCGAACTATATACATGGGTGGTTCGCGATAAAGGTGGTCTTTGGTGCTGCCACTGGTGGAGGAGGCAGTGTGCTACTAGACTCACCTCATCATCTTTTGATAGGAGGTGGTGTACAGTGTGAAGAAACTAGTGGGCGACATGGAGGTATCCTACAAAGCAATCATCCAAACACCAAAACAGGATAAGCACTACAAAAAAATAAAGAATATTAAATCAAAATGCAAAAATTTTGGCAGCATAACAGCATAAAATAAGCCTCTCCCTCAATTCTAGCATAAGCATACAATCAACGCACAAATAACATCTAATTAACCCATTCATCCAGTCATTCACCAAAACTCACCTAATTAAATACAATTCATCCATCCCATTCAACCCAATATTTCCCCATTCCAAAACCATTACCCCTTATAAATAATATTTTAATCACAAATAAATTCATCCATTAAAAGAGAAACAAACAATCTCACTCTTGTGATTTAGAAAAGAGAAATCAAAGTTAAAGATATTCATACCTTGGGTTAATGAGAAGACTAATTCTAAAAACTACAAAAAGATCTAACCACAAATTTATCCAAAAGAAATACAATCTTAATTCTAAAACTTAAAGAAATTTAGTATGTGAGTGATAGTTTTGAAGAAATTGAGAGAGATTGGCAGAGAGAATTGAGAGAAACTTGAGAGAAAAGATGAAAGAATGAAGCAATGAGAGTGGGCAAGAGAAATTTAAAGGAAAATTATGTGTTAATGGTGAACATGCCCAAGTACACGAGTGTGTAGGCGTCAGACATAGGCTTATAACAGGGTTAGATGCGGGCCAATTTTGGCTTTGTGTAAGGCTAAAATTCATTTTTTCTCTGGACACGCCTATGTCCCTGGTTGTTTGGTTGGGCATGTAGTTGTCTGTGTTAACCTTCATATTCCATTTCCTTATAACACAAACATGTTCGTGGTGTGTAGGTGTCTGTAAGAAATTTTGAACTTCCATTGTTCAACATTTTGGTGGATTGGTTAAACACGCTCTTATCCTAGGGCATGTATCTGAGCATGTAGCTTCTTGCCTCCATCAAAATTAAAGCCTTTTCACCCCTCTCTTGCAAAAACACCTAGCCCAAAGATTGAATCACTCAAAAACAAAAATAAGTAAATTAAAGAAAAGTAAAACAATAATGGGTTGCCTCCCATTTAGTGCTTCTTTAATGTCGTTTTAGCTGGTGGTCAGGAGTGATTTCTCATTTCAAAGCTTGGAGATAAAGTATCTCCTTAACACTTTCCACCTCTCCTCCAAAATAGAGCTTTAATCTTTGCTCATTCACCTTAAAATCACCCTTTTTAGGATGAGTAAGTTCCACAACTCCACAGGGAAAGACTTGTTTCACTGTAAATGTCCTGACCATCTAGATTTCAACTTACCAGGAAAAAGTCTAAGCCAAAAGTTATATAACAAAACCTTGTCACCAACGTGAAACTCCTGATTCTACTTGATGCAAGCATTTTGCCATTGCTTAGTTCTTTCATTATTCATTCAAGCATTGTCATAAGCCATCAATCTCCATTCATTTAACTCATTAACCTGCAAATTTCTCTTTTGGCCTACAAGAGCTAGATCAAGGTTAATTTGTTTAATAGCCCAATATGCTTTATGTTCAATTTCAACAAGTAGATGACAAGCTTTTCCATAGACTAACCTATTGTGAACTATCAATTTTGCACCCTCATCATCCAAATACAGCTTTAGCACTTGCTAAATTTAACATGATATGTATAGTTGTTATGGTGGTCCTGCTAACAGGTTAGCGGGCAGGGGTTCGGGGGCAACACCCCTGAAACAAAATTTTTTAGACTTTATTATCACCGGACATCCAAATTTTCCAAACTCTATACCAACAACCAATCTTAAAAAAAAATCTCAAAAAATGTGCTAACGCCACGTGGCACGCCGTACGGCAAGTATGCGGCGTCGCGTCAGACCTATACGGTGCTGCATGCCACATGTGTGGCATGCCGCAAAAGACTGGTGTGGAACCACACAGGCTTGGTGCAGTACCGCACCAGTTTCTATAATCTTCTGACCGTCCTGTGGGCCCTACCTGTGTAGAAAATGACTTTTTGATCCTTTTAAGTCCAATTTTCAACTATTTTTGGCCCTATCCCTCATGGTCTTTTCACATTTTCATTACTTAAACTACCCTCACCCACTTTTCCTATAAATACCCCCTTCATCCTTCATTCCAACACATCTCATGAATTAGTATTGATGGTTATCTACTAATTCCTCTCTTCTTCTCCCTCCAACCACTCTTTAATTAATTAATTAATTAATCTTTTTAATTAATTAATTTTCTCACCCTAACCAAGTTAATTAATCTTTTTAATTAACTAAAAATTCTTTTTTTTTAAATCAAAATTAATTACTCAATTAATTAATTAATTAATCTTTTTAATTAATTAATTAATCATTTTTTCTCTAAAATCAAATTAATCTTTTTTTTTTCACCTCTCATCCAAATTAATTAATTAATCTTTTTAATTAATTAATCCATCTACCTATCCATCTATTTCATCACATTAATTAGTTAATTAACCATTTCAATTAATTAATTAATCCCTCAAATCCATCCAATTATCTGGTCCCGATAAAATGGAATTTTGGCCTGGTAAAACCCTCCGTCCACCAAAAGCAAATGTATCAGCTTTTTTTTCTCAAAACAAAATCAATCTGATCAACTCCTAAACCCCTCCACTTAACCGTGGAACGAATTACGTGGGTTTTGATCCTCATTCAATAGGGTAGGTAGGAACGTTTGGAATATAAATCCAAACCTCAAATCCAAATCTCTATCAATCTCTCTTTCCCCTTTTTAATTTATGAATATTTTATTTTTCTCATTGCACTCATGTCATTTCATACATCTCATTGTCATCTTATAATATTTTTCATTCATGAAATTAATTTTTCAAAGTCAAATTAAACTTAAAAGCCAAATTTAGATTATTTAAAACTAAAAACCCAGTCCTTGAAATCAACCTGGTTCAAAGACTAGTGATTTTACCCAAGGGCAAATTAATTAAAAATTAATAAATTGGAGTCAAATTGGGTTTTTTTCTTAGTTTTCCCATTTATAAATAAATTAGGGTGGCGACTCCCAAAAAAACATTTTCAAAATCAACCAATCAGAACCCGAGGGTTCCATCGTGAGTCTAAACCCAAATGAACATTTCGGTTTCCTCTAGCGGATCGGGCCAGTGCTTGGGCGAGGCCTCACAGTTGGCGACTCCACTAGGGAATGGTTGCCACCTTTTTTTAATAAAAAGGAAAATAAGAGGATTACTATTTGGTTAAGGAAAATTTTTTCCAAAATAATCTCCTTTTGGCTCATTAAGTATAATTTGACTTTCATGCATCACTTTGCATAATAAAGAATCCTTGCCTAACCTTAGATTTAGGAAAACTTTTGGATGGCAAGTAGCATTGGCTCAACAACTCTCTTTGAGTATGTTGGGAGATAGCAAAAGCATTTCACCCCGCGATGAATCCCTGATCATTTCGGTGGTGTAACAGGCAATCAGTACTGTTGGACACACGTGAGACTCCTTGCCTCACATGTGGTTAGGTATATCGATGCTCTAGTGGGACGGGGACCCTTGAATCAAACCACCCTTCACCCTTTGGCATATAGTCGTCCTAGCGTTGACCCTAGGTTCCATGTACTGTAATAATCAATATTCTTGCATATCTATGAAACCTTTTTTCAGCATGCATCATGACATGATATGTGCATATAACATGAGAAACTCAACAAGGTCAACCCTCAAACACCTCAAAGACCCAAACCGGTGATTCGTTACCCTAAAAAATGCCTCACACACTTACCCCATCAACATATAAACCCGGTGACCAACCATGTGGAAGTAATCCTTTTCCTGACACACCTTTACATTCATGCCATCTTTCCTTCACAATTCTATTTTCTTACCCATTTTTTCTATCTATTTTTTGTTTCAAGATACCAATGGCTAATACCTTGAACTTCGATCAAGACGTCATGAGCGCTTTCTTCGCCAGCCTCCTCAAGAAACAAGAGGAAACTTTTTAAGCTGTACTCACCACCGCTCTTCAGACCCAAGCTGAAACTTTCACCAATACTCTCAATGCCCAGTTTGCCACCTTTACTGATGCCCTCAACTCCTAATGCCAGTCCATCATCAATGAGGTCAATGAAATAACTAATGCCACTGTCACTTCCCCTCCTACTCATGTTGAGTCGGGACTAGCCATGCCCCTACTTTTACTCCTCTCATTATCGATCTCACCGATAAAAGGAAAGCACCTGAGACTCCAACCTCTCTTACCATGGACTTAAAGAGAACCACTCCCTCTCCCACTATGAATCATTTTCAAAGTGGAGATTTCTTTAGCTTTCCCGAAGCTAAGAAATTGATGGAGAAAGTTGATGTTATGGAAAAAATGCTCAAGAACGTCAAAAAGCACAAGGACATGATAGATGTTAACTCTTTAGCTCTCTTCCCAAATGCACGAGTTCCACCAAAATTTAAAATGCTAGTCATGGACAAGTTTAATGGCACCACATGTCCTAAAACTTATCTCAAGATGTATGTGGGTGCCATAAGACCTTTTGGTGTGGATGACAAGCTCCTTGCTCAGTTATTCCAACAGTCATTAGCTGGAGCTACTATTAAGTGGTTACTAAATCTCGACAAAAATCACAAGAAGACTTGGGATGACATATGTAATGCATTTGTCAAGCAATATCACTATAATATCGAGGTGGATGTCACTCGTCGAGATTTAGAAACCACCAAACAGGGGCCAAGAGAATCCTTCACCGCATTCCTTACAAGGTGGAGGACAAAAGCGGCTCAAATGGTGAACCATCCATCTAAAGTAGAGCAAATTGATATCATCATTAAGAACCTCCTCCCCCAATATCAGGCTCATCTGCAAACATAGTATCTCCCTAGCTTCAAAGCTCTCATTGCTACTGCTACCAAGATTGAGGATTTGATTCAATCAGGATGAATCAAAGATGAATCCTCTAGTTAAAGGTATCATAAGAACAATAACCACACCACTAGCACCGCCCAATGAGAGGGAGAGGTAAATGTTATGTCCTATCACTAGCCGATGAATTTGGAAACAAGGAGAACTTTTTCTGAGCTGGGCATGCCCCTCAATGTTGTTTACAAGAAAGCCTTAGAGCCTAATCTGGTTAAGCCATTAGAACCACAACCTCCTCTAAACCCCTTGCCCCAGGGTTATAATGCTAATGAATACTGCGACTATCATCAAGGGCCAGGGCACAAAACTGATGCT
The DNA here is from genome assembly GCA_947687605.1 of Reutealis trisperma. Classification (NCBI taxonomy): domain Eukaryota; kingdom Viridiplantae; phylum Streptophyta; class Magnoliopsida; order Malpighiales; family Euphorbiaceae; genus Reutealis; species Reutealis trisperma. Next base: position 74,866 of record CANTUT010000610.1, read on the forward strand.
TGCAAGCCTTTGAAGCACAAAATTCAAGACCTCATTGACAGTGGAGACATCATTGCTCCAAAACCCAAAGTCTAGCATAGCCAAACTCATCCAACTGTCTCAAGCCTCACCCAATAACTGGTATTTTGAGAAGAGTACCAACACTATTGTGTCCTTATCCAAGTCCTCTGGATCCATGTCTGAGTCGTTTGAGTTAGTGTGTAAGTCACTTGAGTCAGAGTCTATGTCAGACTCTTTTAAGTTTGTTTTCTATTAAATTTTTCTTTTTGAGTTTGTCAGGTCTTATCCTTCTAAGTTTGTATTTCACCTTATAGGCTTATCCTTTAATGTACTCATGATGAGACTTTTATCAGTAATAAAAAGTTTGAACTTTTTGATTTGCTTTAATTTTTTTCTGATTTATCTTTAAATGGGACATCTTAAAAAAAAAAAAGAAAAGAAAGAACAAAAAAATGTAAATAAAAAAATACAAAAAAAATGAAAAAAGCAAAAGGATCAACTCATTATGGCATAGAAAAAAAAAAAAAAAAAACTCATACATTGCATCTGCATAATAGTAGTAAAAAAGATCATAAGCTATTATGTACAAAGACGAAGGACATGAGACGGATACTCCAAGCATCACAGTTTATAAGATCTTGACCTATAAGAAACCTATCGAGAAGAAGCTATAGAGAATGAAGACAAAGTAGGAAGATCCTATCTGACAGAGGCATTATCTTCACGGATGTGGACGGAAGTGAATTCTCCCATCTTGGCAACTTGGATCAGCTGAAAAGATATATCATCCGAAGATGACATCTGCATTTCATTTTTGTTTCTCATGCATATGTAATTAGAACTACGTGGACGTGATTCTCCCTAAAAGAAATAATCGACAAAAAAGTGATATAAGTGATACGTAGGCAGCCTGACTCGGGTGCAGTCCAAATCATTATACAAAATATTTTGTTTGCATCGCATTCTCATTTTCTTTATGCCTAGTATGTCATTCACTTAATTCTTTTTCTTAAACAAAAAAAAAAAAAGGGAAGAAAAAAAAGGGAAGAATGCTCACTAAGCTGAAAACCTGAAAGGGTGGCTTAGGTAGAAATTAGAGAAAAAATAAAAGATGTCTCATTTAATGATGATAAAATCTTATAAAATGCAAACCCATCATGAAAGATAGCCCTTTCAATGTCGTCTATAGCTTATCATGTTTCGTATAGTCCTGTCAACCTGTAATTATTTCAAAAAAAAAAAGGGAGTCATGTCTAAAGTCATGGTCTAATCAGTTCTCCTCTACCTCTTGAGATGCAAATCTCTCATGTCCTCATCAGAGTCAAAGCCTGTCACAATCTTCTTCTTTGAGTCACTACTACAACCTGTGGTGTCACACTTCTAGTAGATCCCCGAGTCTCCTTCAAAGAACGATCACCCCCTATGTCTATATTGCAGTCTTTTTGCCACCAATGGCTCCTCATACAGTCCCTCCTTCCTCAGCTTCTTTATCCTCTACTCCTCTCAGCAAGGCAGCCTGGTACTCTTTCTCAATTGGCCAAAACACCTTTATCAATCACCTATCATACTTCTCTGTGGTCATAAGTGAAATCCTAAAATAAATAGCATGATAACTCCTCAGCTAGTCATCACTTGATAACTCTGGTGATGGAAGCTATGATCTGCACAAACTACAAGCAAGAAAAACTAGGGGCATACCCTGAGTCTATCTCACCTACCTCAAGACACTCATCCCTAGTGGAAAGCATTCAAGCTAAGCCCAACAAGCAAACCACTTGACACCCATAGCCTCCAGTCATGAAAGATTTAATCATTTACTATTGGTAGTGCTAAAAATGTCCTTTGGGGGGAAGCTGTAAGCAACCATCTTATTCGACCTCTGATTAATAAGGCATGTGCAAACTAAAAAGTAGGGGCCACCACCCAAAAATGATCCATCAGCCATGCTTTCGAGATAACTCAAAACCTGAAACAGACATCCATAAAGCACCTAAAGTAGAAAGGATAAAGAATAGACAAATTTTTCTCATCGGAGAATAACTGGCAAGACAATTCATCTCTCTAAATCCTTAACAAAGCAATTGAGGCTCATCAGTGTCTTTGCCAGCATAACTCTAACCACAAAATGCCTCCGTTCCATCTGCCACTATGGAATCACCCTAATCAATAAACCCGTAATTAACACTCAAATAGAAAATCAAAGCCCTCATGTTGAGCCTTTGCACCCCTGATACTCCTTGGTCACCATAATCATGGAACTTCTCAATCACAGTGGTCAAATTCACTTAACCATCACCAACCATCATCTGGCTTACAACATCTTAAGGTAAGTCAAAAACTTTGAAAAATTCAAAAAATGCCAGACTTTGAACTCTAGTACCACCAGAGTTGCCTTTGAGTCATAGCCAAGCCATATTCCCTATCTTTCTGGAATAGGCATAGCTCCTCCTCAGTAGCACCAAAATAGAAACCACGGGCCACCAGATTCCAAAATCTGAAGTAACCCCTTGAACTCCTCATAATGCCAATATGGCAATTTTTCTATACCAACCCAAGTTGAGTTTTTCGACCTTGTCGAGTTTTTCAGTCCCAAAATGCATGACTCCATAGAACACAAAAGTCACATGAGAAATTGCATTCACAAAGTAACTGCACGAATCCACCCTCATGCATCCATGCAACCATTCATTATAGGCATCACCATAAATCATGCATGGTATAGAAGTCAGGCAAAACATCAATGAATTCTGAAACATACATGCATCATCTGTGCACCAGTACCTATGCAATCATCTACAATCATACATCATCATGCATAAGTTGAGCTAATAGCCTTACTAGCCTCTCCTAAAGCTAACCAGTTCTTCGTCAAAGCTGATCAATACCTCTTAAAGCTGATCAATGCCTCTTTAAAGCTAAATGATACCTTTCCAGATCTAATCAATGAAGCATGACTTTTAGAGTCCCTTTATTCCCATCAAAGTTCCTTTGAGCCTTCCGAAAAGGCCTAACCTTTCACATTCAGAAGCCTAAGTTTCTTTGGCACAACTAAAATCTTGTTAGAATCTCTTGAGCCGACCCGTCATAAGTCAAGGCTCTTCTCTTTATCAAAACATTTTCAAAATCTGTCTAGCCAACTCGTCATAAGTTGAGGCTCTCTTCTTACTAAATTATCTTGTCCAAAATCATCTTTACCCCTAGCATTAAGGCAGGACAGATAGCCTTGATCCAGATTTCCCTAGATCTTCTTTATCTCTAACATTAAGGCCAGACAGATAGTCTTGATTGAAATTCACCAAACCTTTTTTATCCTCTAACATTAAGGCCAGACAAATAGCCTTGATTGAAATTCACCAAATCTTCTCTAGCATTAAGGCGAAACAAATAGCCTTCATTGAGATTTACTCAAATATTCTTTACATTAAGGTTGGACAGATAGCCTTTATTAAGATTTACCCAGACCTTCTTTGTCCTTCAACATTAAGACCGGACAGATAGCCTTGATTGAGATTTACTCCAGACCTTCTTTATCTCCAACATTAAGGCCGGACAGATAGCCTTGATTGAGATTTACTCCAGACCTTCTTTATCTCCAACATTAAGGCCAAACAGATAACCTTGATTGAGATTTACTCCAGACCTTCTTTATCTCCAACATTAAGGCTGAACAGATAACCTTGATTGAAATTTACTCCAGACCTTCTTTGTCCTTCAACATTAAGGCCGGACAGATAGTCTTAATTATAATTCACCAAACCTTCTTTATCCTCTAATATTAGGGCCAAACAAATAACTTTAATTGAAATTCACCAAGACCATTCTCAAATCCAACATCAAGGCTGGACCGATAGCCATTGATAAAACCTCATTTATCCTAAAGAGCCTTTTCCCGAAGGATCTGATAAGGACACACAAGCCCAGAGTCTGACATGGCACCTTTTCCTAACATTCATAATCATTATAATCACCTTTTATTCAAAGCCAATTCTGATGAGGGGGCAACTGTGAACCATCAATTTTGCACCGTCATCAGCCTTAGTATTTGCTGAATTTAACACGCTATATGGGGCTATTATGGTGGTCCCGTTAATCGGTTAGCGGGCAGAGGTTCAGGGCAGCACCCCTAAAAGAAAATTTTTTAGACTTCATTGTCACTAGACACCCAAATTTTCCAAACTCCATACTAACAACCAATCTCTAAAAAAAAAAACTCGAAAAACATGCCAGCGCCACATGGCACGCCACACAACAGGCGTGCAATGCCACGATAAACCTGTGCGGCGCCGTATGCTACATATGCGGTGTACTGCACAGGCCTAGTGCGGCACGGCACTAGGTTCTGCAATCTTTTGATAGTCCTGTGGGCTCCACCTGTACAGAAAATGACATTTTTACCCTTTTTAGTCTAATTTTCAGCCATTTCTGGTCCTATCCCTCATGGTCTTTTCACATTTTCATTACCTAAATTACTCTCACCCACTTTTCCTATAAATACTCCCCTTCATCCTTCATTTCAACACACCGCATGAATTAGTATTGATGGTTATCTACTAATTCCTTTCTTCTTCTCTCTCCAACCACTCTTTAATTAATTAATTAATTTTCTCACCCTAACCAAGTTAATTAATCTTTTTAATTAACTAAAATTCCTTTTTTTAAAATCAAAATTAATTACTCAATTAATTAATTAATTAATCTTTTTAATTAATTAATTAACCATTTTTTCTCTAAAATCAAATCAATCTTTTTTTTTTTCACCTCTCATCCAAATTAATTAATTAGTCTTTTTAATTAATTAATCCATCTACCCATCCATCTATTTCATCACATTAATTAGTTAATTAACTATTTTAATTAATTAATTAATCCCTCAAATCTATCCAATCATTTGGTCTTGATAAAACAAAACTTCGGTTCGGTAAAACCCTCCGCCCACCAAAAGCAAAGGTATCAGCTTTTTTTCCTCAAACAAAAATCAATCTGATCAACTCCTAAACCCCTCTACTTAACTGTGGAATGAACTACGTGAGTTTTGATCCCAATTCAACGGGGTACGTAGGCACGTTTGGAATATAAATCCAAATCTCTATCAATCTCTCTTTCCCCTTTTTAATTTATGGATATTTTATTTTTCTCATTGCACTCATGTCATTTCATGCATGTTATTATCATCTTATAATATTTGTCATTCATGAAATCAATTTTTCAAAGTCAAATTAAACTTAAGAGCCAAATTTAGATTATTTAAAACTAAAAACCAAGTCCCCGAACTCAACCTGGTTCAAAGACTAGTATTTTTACCCATGGGCAAATTAATTAAAAATTAATAAATTGGAGTCAAATTAGGTTTTTCCTTAGTTTTCCCATTTAAAAATAAATTAGGGTGGCAACTCCCAAAAAAACATTTTCAAAATCATCTAATCTGAACCCAAGGGTTCCATCATGAGTCTAAACCTGAATGAGCATCTTGGTTCCCTCTAGCGGACCGGGCCGGTGCTCGGGCAAGGCCTTACACCTATAGGGTGTAATTCCTAAGGGAGTTTTAAATGCAGTTCTATAAGTCTACAAAGCATCATCTAACTTTTTAGACTAATCTTTTCTAAAATGCTCTACAGTTTTTTCAAGAATTCTCTTTAACTCCCTATTTGTATTCTCCATTTGGCCACTTGTTTAAGGATGGTAAGAGGTAGCTAACCTATGTGTAACACCTAGTCTTTTAAATACTTTTTCAAGTTGTGTGTTACAAAAGTGAGTTCCCCTATTACTAATTATTGCTTTTGGTGTGCCAAACCTGGAAAATAACTTTTTTAAGAATGTAACTACAACCCTAGCATCATTCCTAGGTAAAGCTTGAGCTTTAACCCATTTTGAAACATAATCAATAGCTACAAGAATGTATTTATTCCCAAAGGAATTGGGAAAAGGTCCTATGAAATTAATGCCTTAAACATAAAAAAAAATTCATAAACAAAAATACCATTTTAAGGCATTCATCATAAGAAGACATATTACCTGACCTCTGACAATGATCACACCTTTGTATATAGCGGTGGCTATCTTTGAACAATGTAGGCTAGTAGAAACCCGATTCAAGAACTTTTTGTGCAGTTTTACTCAGCCCAAATGCCCTCCAACTGGTCCTTTGTGGCAATGATTCAATATACTCATGGTTTCTAAGCATACCACACATCTCATTATGACCTTATTAGCACAAATTTGAAACAAGAAAGGATCCTCCCAAAAATAATATTTTAAATCAGCAAAGAATTTCTTCATTTGTTGAAATCCAAGTCCTTTTGGGAGCATCCTAGCAATAAGGTAATTTGCAAAATTAGCAAACCAAGGAATTTCAGAGTTAAGAGTACTTACCTTACTTACCATGACACACAACTGCTCAACTGTAAAACTATCATTGATATCTTCTTCCATGAGCTTTTCTATATGAGGATTCTCAAGGTGAGAAAAATGATCTACCATAAGGTTCTCTACACCTTTCTTATCTTAAACCTCCAAATCAAATTCTTCTAACAATAACACCCATCTAATCAACCTCGGGTTAGCATTTGTTTTGGATAAGAGATAGTGCAGAGCCCAGTGATCTGTATACACAATTAACTTAGACAAGATCAAAACTTGTCAGAAGCAAACACTATGACTAGCATTTCTTTCTCTAAGTTATGTAATTCTCTTGAGCATTTGTCAAGGTTTTGCTAGCATAACAGATGGGTTGAAAGTGCTTGTCTATTTTTTGATCCAAAATCGCACCAAATGCTTAGTCACTTGCATCACACATCAACTCAAAAGGCACATTCCAATTCAGTGCTACTAGAATAGGTGTATTTATGAGCTTTTCCTTCAAGGTATTGAAAGCATGTGGTCACTCATCATTAAACTGATACTCCATATCCTTCTCAAGCAACTTTGTTAAGGGCCTAGCAATCTTGGAGAAATCCTTGATGAATCTTCTATAGAACCTAGCATGCCCTAAAAAACTCCAAATTGCTTTAACTGAAATGGGTGGTGGAAGCTTCTCAATTGTTTCAATCTTCATTCGATCCACCTCAATTCCCTTATTTGAGATTTTGTGTCCTAACACAATACCTTATTGCACCATCATGTGACATTTTTCCCAATTCAAAACTAGATTGGTTCCTTCACATCTAGCTAGCACTCTCTCTAAATTCTCAAGACAACCTTCAAATGAGTCACCATGCACAGAAAAATCATCCATGATGTCCTCAACCAGCTTATCAAAAATGGCCATCATACACCTCTAAATGGTAGCTAGTGCATTACATAATCCAAATGGCATCCTTAGATATGCAAAAGTCCCATAGAGACAAGTGAATGTTGTCTTCTCTTGATCCTCTAGGGCTATAAGAATATGAACATACCCGAATAATCCATCCAAGAAATAATAGAATTGATGCTCGAAAAGTCTTTCTAACATCTGATTAATGAAAGGAAGAGGAAAGTGATCTTTTCTAGTAGCATCATTCAACTTCCTATAGTCAATGCATACCCTCTATCCTGTGATGGTTCTTATAGGAATTAGCTCATTGTTTTCATTAGGCACTATAGTTATGCCTCCTTTCTTTGGTACCACTTGGACTAACCCAAGAACTATTCGAAATAGGGTAGAAAATTCTTGCATCAAGAAGCTTGATTACTTCAGCTTTTACCACATCCTTCATCTTAGGATTGAGATGCCTTTGGGGTTGCACTATAGGTTTGTATTCTTTTTCCATTAAGATTTTATGAGTGCAAAAAGAAGGACTAATGCCTTTGATGTTGTGATGTCTCAACCGAGCATCGATCTTATTTGCTAAAGGAAATCGAAATGCTTATTTGGGAAAGAACTCACGAGGAAGCCCTCGGGCTTATTTTTGATAGGTTTGAAAATTATTTCTTGGAGTTGCCATCTTAATTTATTTTTATTTGGGAAAATATAAGGAAAAAACCCACTTGACTCCAATTATTACCCAAAGGAAAAAAGATCATTAGACTCAAAACCAAAGAGGATTTGGGGACTAGGTTTTTGGTTTATTTTAACAAAATAAGTTTGGCCAATTAATATAAAAGTAACTTAAAAATATATTTCATGAATAATTTAAAATGCATGGACAATTTATAATATGCATGACCATTGATTTCGCATATCCAATAATAAATACAAGTATTAGTCCAAAAGAAAGTTAACATTACAAATAAAATCCCTAACATAGGGGATACCTCCTCTAGGCCTTATGGGTTCTAAGGAAGTCACAGATTCTCCAAACTAATCCTAATAACAAAGCAAAGGAAACAAACACAAAAGTAAGTGAAGAAGGTGATAGGGGGATAGTAGATTAATTTTAATTAGATTTGATGCTTGAACCAAGCATGCCTATGTATCCCTTTGAATGGGAATCAGAACCCACGCAGTTCTCCTTTCATACAAAGGGGTTAGTTTAGCCCAACCACTTTATTATGTTTTGATTGATTGATTAAAAGAGGGTTGAGTTAATTAATTAATTTAAATGATTACTAAGTTGATTAGCTAGCAACATAGATGAATCAATTTAATTAACTAACTAAAAGAAGTAACGAAATTTAGACAAAAGAAATTTAAAGAAAAAGAAGCTTACCTCTGACGGCGAGCGATGACTGGCCTTGGATGGCGAGCAGCGGCTGACATTGAATGGCAGGCGGTGGCTGGCTTTGGATGGTAGGTAGTGAATAGCCTAGGACGGCAGGTGGCGAATAGCCTTGGGCTGCGGGTAGTGGCTAGCCCTCGGCAGCGGGCAACAGTTAGCCTTGGGTGGCAAACATGAGCCTTGGGCTAGAGACTTGCCTCGAACAGATAGGTGACGGAAAGCCTTAAACTAGTTGGGTAGGAATCAAGGAGAAACCCCCCAACTTGCTTTGTGAAGTAAAGAGCAAATGTAAAGCAATTTGCTTGAAGTTATGCTTTTCAAGCTTTGGAAGTTGGTGTTTTGAAGTGTAGAGAGGTCCTCTATATATAGGAGCAGGTTGAAGCATAGAAAACACAAATTTCCAATGTGGGATTCAGAAACACGCTTGGAGTGCTACATAGGCCTATGTGACACTATAGAGGCCTCTGTGGCAGTGCCGCAGAAGGCTCTATGACACCGCAGAGTGCTCTGCGGCATTACAACAACTATGCTAATTCACCCATTTTTTCTGTTTTCACCCGTTCTCATTTGTTTCTTGCTCATTTTACATGATTCTAGTTATGTTGTATTCATTACTCAGTCTCGGATGATTTGAAAGGGTTCAAATGTCAAAAAGAAATATTTTGATTTTATCATTTTGAGAGTTTTTGACTTTTGAAAGTTTATTCACTGAGTCTAAGTGCTTCTAAGGTTCAAATGCATACTACAAGGTGCAAAATTAAGGGTTTATGGCTGCCCCCTCATCATAGTTATCTTTGTCAGAAAGGCAATTTTAATGACAGTGAACCTAAGGATGGGAGATGGTGAAAGGAACCAAATTAATGTCTAGAATAGAGTTCAAACATTTGGGTAAGAGGTGTGGTTGAATTTTAAGGAAGATGCCCCTGGTATATTTGGGAGATCTGGTTTGGTACTTCTGTTGTTTAGTAGGAGCTAAAAGCGATATTCCTTTTTGGTAGGAAAGAAGGCAACCATGTCTGTAAGAATTGATGAAGTAGTGATCCTGTCTGGTAGGAAAAAAGATGACCCTATCTAGTACGAATCGGCAAAGTGGTGAGATGATGATGATCCTATCTGGTAAGAAAGAAGACGACCTTATCTAGTACGAATCGACAAAGTGGTGATATTGTTTAGTAGGCTTAAAGGCAATGTTCCTGTCGATAAGAAAGAAGGCAAACCTATCTAGTAGGAATTAATGAAGTGGTGACCCTGTTTGGTGAGAATGATGATGAGGATCCTATTTAGTAGGAAAGAAGACGACCCTGTCTAGTAGGAATTGATGAAGTGGTGATCTTGTCTGGTAGGCTTGAAGGTGACACTCTTTAGTAGGAATTAACAAAGTGGTGATCCTGTATTGTAGGAATGATGATGATGATCCTATCTGGTAGGAAAGAAGATGACCCTGTCTGGTAGGAATGATGATGATGATCCTATCTAGTAGGCTCAAAGGCGACCATGTCTAGTAGAAATCGATGAAGTGGTGATCATGTCTGGTAGGAATGATGATGATGCTCCTGTCAGGTAGGCTTAAAGGTGATCTTGTCTGATAGGAATCAATGAAGTGGTGATCCTATCTAGTAGGAATGGTGATGATGATCTTGTCTTTCTTTGAAAGTTTTGACAATTTCGACTTGATTCATGATCCTGTTCAATGTAAAAAATGCTAGATAATTATGAAATGATTTGATACCTTTAACCTATGAAGGGTCAGTCTTGATATAAAAGTGTTGATCTTTGGAAGAAAGTTGCCCTCATTTCAGAAAGGTGAACATTTAGAAGAGAGGTGCCCCCACTTTAGAATGATGGAAGAAAGTGGTTTGGTCATTTGGTTTTTAGTTGATTAGTTAGCTCAGAGGTGAAGCGGGTATGTTAGATATGAGATTAGTTGGTTGACGGCTATCAGTTTGGCCTAGGAAGAAGTTATTCAAGGAGGTCAAACAAGGTATGGTCTTGGAAAAGATCAGGCTATTTAGTTTAGATATATCTAACTTTGGAGAAGATTTGGTTTAAGGCTAGATTAGAGAGCTTGATCAGGAGGATCAGCTTTTCAGAGATGATTAGATTGGAAGATTTAAGGAAGATCAGCTTATGGGGCTTGTCCTTAGATAAGTTCATATGGAAGGCTTACTCAGGTCTATCACTTCGGCTTAGTTAGGTTATAACCTTTGTGGAGTTTATTTGCAAGACTCAGTCAAGTTCTACCTTAGGCTCAGTTAGGTCTGGTTTAGAGAAAATGTCAAGCTAGGAAATTAGTTATGGAAGGCTTAGTCAGATTTGGCCTTGGAGGAGACTATGGTCTTCATAAATGAAGGCTTTTTATGAATGGGCTTCATGGTGAAAGCTTTTAGGTTTAGGCTTCATGGTGAAGGCTTCTTAGTTTGGGCTTTATGGTAAAGGCTTTTGGACATGGTTTTTTATGGTGACTTTTTGGTTTGTTCTTCATGGTCAAGGCTTTTAGGCTCAGGCTTCATAGTGAAGGCTTTTTGGGAGTGGTTTTTATGGTGAATGTTTTTTGGGTTTGGGCTTCATGGTGAAGGCTTTTTTAGAGTGGCTTTTATTGTGAATGGTTTTTGGGGAGTAGGCTTTATAGTGAAGGCTTTATAGTTTGGGCTTTTCTACAAAGGTGCTTTGGACCTTTTTGGAAGATGCTTGGCTTCATCTCAGGTATGGTGCTATACGTTTTGTACCAATACCTTAGGCTAATGGATAGGGGCTTGCCTTTTGTCATGGTTGCATTAGATTTTTTTTGCCCATCATACAGCTGGCAGGACTTAACTTAGTTAGACTTTATGGGTGATGTAATTTGCCAAAAAGGCTTTTTTTTTTTTTTTTTTTTTGCAAGGATGATGAGATTTTGCTAATGAGACATGGAATAACTGGGCTTTGAGTGGTTCGAGCCTTTTTGAAGCCTTGCAAGACATGACTTGATTTTGGTTGTGTTAGAGAAAGCTGCCTTTAAGGATGATGAGTCTTAAAAGACTTAGAATCTTTGGTTCTACTCATGGGCTTAACTCTTAAAAGATGATGAGACATGACGCTTGAACTGGAAAGGATGAAATAGTACATTTTGAAGTTAGGGAATGGCAAAGGTAGGTTGGAAATTTTGAAAAGGATCAAGAAGGTTATATGATTTTGCTATTTGTAGCATGATTCATAGAAAAGAAATTTAGAGTTACACTTTTTTGGCTTGAATGTAGGCGACATACTAGATCAAAGGAAGTGCCCTAAGGAATGGCTGAAGGATTGATGAGAAAAGAAAACTTATGGCTCATGCTCCCAATGAGAGATAGGAACATAACAGACTAGCAATGTGAGAGATTGCACCTAAGCTCTTTGAGCTAAACAATGAGACGGATTAACAAAAGATGATGACAACCTAGAACGACATGCCCCCACTATGAGATAAGGGTGTAGAAGACAGTATCACTTTAGAGAATGAGCAAGCTAGTGAGGAAGGATGACTTTGAAGACATAAGATGAGATGGATTAAGTAAAGATGATTTGACAAACTTTGAATGATATGAAAGAAGATAACTAGGATGAGCTTTCTTTCCCTCTCTCTCTCTTTTTTTTTTTTTTTTTTTTTTGGCTCTAACTTTCGCTTAAGCCACCCTTTTGAGTTTTTAACTTAGTGAGCTTGGATTAATGAAATTTGGGAGAAAATATTCCACCATAATTTGCTATTTTTCTTCACTTTGAGGGGCTTTAACCTTTGAATTTTGGATTTGATGAATCTTATTGCCCCTTGTTGAGGTGTATCATTTGATTCTACACTTTAATAATTTGATGAGAGATCTATTTCTTGACCTTCTTTGGTTAGGAGCTGGCACAGCAATTGTTTATGTCACCTTAATTCCAATATGTGCTAGCTGTGGTGGATTTCTCTTTTTCTCTTTCTCTCTCTCTTTTTTTTTCTCTTTTTTTTTAATTCTTTCTTTCTTTTTTTTTTATTATAAAAAGCTCATCCATGTTTAAACAAGAAAGATAAGTGCACAAATAATTAAAAAAGATGTGGATTTTTTATTATAATGGAAAATTTTATTATAAGATAACAAAAAGGAATCAACATGATTGATGAAAAAATACATAAAAAGGAAAATAAATGACAGAGGAAAATAAAATGACAAACACAAACTTGAATTTAGACTCAAACTTTGAGATTTGCACTTAGACTCAAACTAAGACTTGGATATCAATCTTGGATAGGTTAAATTAGTCTAACTTGAACTCTTCCATGTTATGCCACTTAGGGTTAAGGTAAGGTGGGGTTGAATTGGGTTTGGGTTCTTAATCACTGCTTGGGTTAGTGGTGAGGAATTTAGGTTGAAATGATACACTTTGAATGCAATCTTCAACCTTTGATGCAGTTGTAACCAAAGCTTTGAAAGTGGGTAGGTATGGGGTTAACAAGTGGGCTCGGTAGGTTGGAAGTAGATTCTTGACAAGGATGTTGACTTGTTCTTACTCAGTTAGTCTATTTACCATTTAGGCAGTTTTAGCCCTCTACCTTGTAAGGAACATAGAGAAAGACTCCTTTGGAAGTTGCTTGATAGTTTCCAAGTCATGCCATCCATTTCACTGTTATAATGATATTGTTTAACAAAGGCATAGCAGATATCATCCTATGTCCTTTTTTTGCTCTTGTATAGTGAAAGGAACCATTTCCTAGTAGCACTGATTAATTATTGTTGGAACCATTGAGTAAGGAGCTCATCACTAACTCCTAAAGGTTTCATTGCCCCACATAAATCTTCAGATGGGTCTTGGGACAAATGGTTCCATCAAATCTTTCTAGCTCAGGCATTTTTAATTTAGGAGGAAGCTTGGCATCAGGGAATAAGATTAAACTATCCACATCAATTAGATCATTACAATGCTTTAGGGTTTTGATGGTTCTTTCCATGGCTTCAAGTTTATCTATAAGTAATCTAGTATCTAGATAAGAGAAAACTTCCCTATCTTGCTTTGGATATTGGTTAGTTTGGCTTGAATTTAGGCTAGGATTGGTCTAGTTTAAGATAAGATTTGGGTTAGGATGGTTAAGGTTGGCCTAGTTAATTATAGCCTAAACTTCCTTAATGATGAATTGCCTTTGATCCTTGAATTAGGCTTGTTGAGCAGCTAGGATAGCTTAGAAAAGCTCTTCTTGCTTCTTAAGGACTTTGGTCATAAGTGTAATCATGGAAGCCATGTCAAGTGGGTTGGCCATTGGTGCCTTTAAACTAAAGCAACAAGGTAAGTGACAAGCGTAGAATAGAAAAGGTGATGAAGGTATAGGCATGCAAATCCTAAGAGAAAAGGCTTCCCTATTATATCATGAACCAACCTTTTTTTTTTTTTTTTGGGCTTAAGGTGAGATGGGGCAAATACTTTGGGTTTTAGGGTAGGATCAAAGGTATTGGGTTTAAGGTAGTGTGTTGGGCCAAAGTTATTGGGGTTAAGGGTAATAGACTAGTTTTGAAAGGTGATGGGCCACGGGTGTTAGGCTTAAGGATAGTGGGTTTGGTTTTGAACAAGAGGTAAGATCAAGATAATGGTTTTGGAATGGAGAACCTAAGGTGTCTAGTTTTTTAGGGTTGGACGTAGGTCTTAGGGTTATGGGTTTATGGCTTAAGGTTAGGTAGCAGGGTTTTTAGGGGTTGGATATGGGTTTTAAGGCCATGGGTTTATGGCTTAAGGTCTAAAGGTTAAAGGTAGTTTAGGGTTACATTTGGGGTGTCAGGTTCGGGTGTCTAATGTTTATGATAAGGCTAGGGTAAAGTGTTTACGATAAGACTAGGGTGAGGTGTTTAAGGTTAAAGGTTAGGGTGATGGTTTTAGGTTTGTGGGGGCAAAGGTGTTTAGATGATGGTTAGGGTGAGGTGTTTAAGGTTAAAGGTTAGGGTGATGGTTTTAGGTTTATAGGGGTAAAGGTGTTTGGATGGAGACTAGGATGAGGTGTTTAAGGTTAAAGGTCAGGGTGATGGTTGTAGGTTTGTGGGGGCAACGGTGTTTGGATGGAGGTTAGGGTGAGGTGTTTAAGGTTGGACTAGGTTTGTAGGGGAAAAGATGAATGAGATAGAGGTGAGAGTGTTTAAAGTTTAGAAGTGAAGGTGTTGAGATAAAAATGAGTATATGACCCTTCTTCGTTTCAAGGTATAACCTAGACTTAAGATGAATGCATGTTTTGTTATGCAATATGGATGCATGATATGCATGAGGAAAACATTTCATGAGAATGCCAAGATGTAAGGTTTTAATTATGGTACATACAACCTAAGGCCAGGATCTAAGTTCATTACATGAAAGGGTAAAGGTGGCTTATACAAGGTACCCGTCACACTAGAGCAGTGATATACCTAACCACATGTGAGTTAAGGAGCCTTGAGTGGGTCTAGTAGTACGTGTATGCTCGTTACACCTTTGAAAGGATCAAAGGTTTTGTTGATGATTTCATTATCGGCGAATAGACCCAGGGAGGGTTACCCACTCAATGCTACTCGCTATCCATTGTTTTCCTAAAACTAGGTTGAATGGCAAAGAGCTTATGCAAGTGATGCATGCAAAGTCACAATCATATTAAAAGGCCAAACTCTTTTTAAACCAATTAGTAGTCTACTTATTTTTCCTTTTATTAAAAGAAAGTTACTCCCTAGCGGAGTCACCAGCTATGAGGTCTCGCTCGAGCACTGGTCCGATCCACTAAAGGGAATCAAAATGTTTATTTGGGAAAAAACTCACGAGGAAGCCCTCGGGTTTATCTTTGATAGGTTTGAAAATTATTTCTCAGAGTCGCCACCTTAATTTATTTTTATTTGAAAAAATATTAGGAAAAAACCCATTTGACTCCAATTATTTCCCAAAGGAAAAAAGATCACTAGCCTCGAAACCAAAAAGGATTTGCAGACTAGGTTTTCGGTTTATTTTAACAAAATAAGTTTGGCCATTTAATATAAAAGTAACTTAAAAATACATTTCATGTTATAAAGATAATGGAAAAGAACAAGAACAAAGAATATAGAGAAGAGAATAGTTTTTTAGTTATTTCGTTCAATAGTATTAGACCCTTTATATAGAGTATAGAAGAGAAAGAAATAGGAAGCTTTTCTAATAAGGAAAATACAATCAATACTAATATGAAAACTATAGTATTCATGTATATGGAAAGACATCAATCAAATCCTATAATATATCATAACACTCCTCCTTGATGTCTTTTAGAAAGAATATGTCTCGTCAAAACCTTACTAAGAAAAAATTCTATGGGAAAAAATCTTTGTGAAGGAAAAAGAGTACATTATTCTTGTAGAGATTTGCACCATAACACTGCCTCTTTAAAAACCTTGCCAGGAAAACCCAATGGGACAAAACCTAGGCTAAGGAAAAAAAAGTACAGTGTACCAAAATCTCCCCCTCATGACAACATGATTTCTATCAAATATCTCTTAATCGATGCATGCCAATTTTGTTGACTAACTTTTCAAATGTAGTTGTAGGGAGTGCTTTTGTAAACAAATTTGTCAAGTTGTCAAACTGTATACTTAATGATATTTAAATAATATCCATATGTAATAATTTATTTATAGTACTTCCTTAAAATATTACTTACACTATGAATATGCTTCATTAAAAATCTTGCTAGAAAACCCAGTGGGAAAAAAAAAAACACAGCTAAGGAAAAGACTACATTTCATGCACTATTTTATCATTGTACAAATTGCCTCATTAAAACCTTTGTCCAAGAAAACCTTATGGGACAAAAACTTGACTAAGGAAAAAGAGTACAATTATATACTAATTTGCTCCCCCTGATGAGGACAGATTTTAACACGGCGTATACTATTTGATGAAACAATGTTGTTTAAATACCACACTAGGTAAAGACTTAGTACATAAGTCTATTAAGTTGTCACTCAAATGAATTTGGTAGATATCTCTTATAGAGCTTATATATATACAAGAATTTGGATGAAGTTTATATGTCTACTTCATCACCCTTGATATACCCACCTTTAGTTTGTGCAATGCGAATTGCATTATTTTCAAAACATAATGGGAGTATCTTTAGTGAGGTACTTCAGGACCATAAAAACCTTTATAAAATTGCAGTATCACCATATGTGAATATATAGCTAGTCTAAGATCTACCATTATAGAGATCAAACAAATAACCAACATTCGCATATAGATTAATTTCAAATATGAATCAAAATATGATCATAATATTAATAGTACATTGAAGATAAATTTTTACACCACTCTAATATCTTTTTGTAGGTGCAAAGCTATACCTATCTAATAATTTTTTTTGCAAATGCAATATCAGGCCTAATGCAATTTGCAAGATACATGAATGTCTTATAGCACTTATATATGGTATTTCAAGACCAAATAGCTTTTTATTATCTTCTTTACGTCTAAAAGGGTCTCTCTTCACTTTTAGTGAGCTGACCACCTATTGGTGTGCTTAAAGGAAAAGATTTATCCATGCAAAATTGCTTAAATACCTTTTCCATATAAGTATATTGGTATATTAGGACTCCTTAATAACCAATACAAATTTTCATTTCCTTTAAAATTTCATCTCGAACTCACTTTTCAAATAGGTACATACTTATTTGAGTTTGTTAAAAGTTACATTGATATTTAAATCAACTTATACTGCAATAATAACATATACCATTCTATGGTTTTTTATGAATACAAATGGACATAGTGTATTATTCACATATCTTTCTTTTAATAAGAATTTACTCCATATTGCTTTAATCCATACATGGATTTTTGCAATTTGAAGAAATATATGTCACATGTTTAATGTGCATTCATTTATGATATCTTTAGTCCTTCTGGGACTCTTATATAAATATCATTTTTGTAAGGAGTATATCAAGCCTTTATTTAACTGCCATACTAATCAAATAACGGAACATGATTATTTTCATAATAAGAGAATTAGTTTTCTCATAATTAATGATAAAACGAGTCTAGCTCTACTTTAATTGCCTCTTTCCATGATGATCAATCATGTTTATAGTAATATTCAGTTATATTTATAGATTTTGGATTCAGATTTTCTCTTGAAACATCAAAAGCAATTATTGAGGCAAATTCATCATCAACGATAATTGAATTTCTATTAACTCTTTCTCTTATATCACAAAAATAATTGAGATATCATAGTTTTTATTTATATGAACATCAACTCCAGAAACCATATCTGGAGGATCTAATTGTTCTGTTATCTCAGCCTGTGTCTCATAATTGGCTATAGCTCTTTGACTGAGATCTTCCTCTTTAGGAGACTTATCTTCAGGAGATTTTATGAGTGATGCTGCTCTTCTTTCTCACAGATTTTTATTTTTAGTTCTAATTTACTATTTACGATTTTGGCGTGTAGTGACATTAATTGATTTTCTATTTACAATTGGAACTACAACCCCTTTTTGGGGTATTAGTAGTAGTAATATGAGACTTTGTCACTTTTTAGCATTTATAAATACATTTGGCAGTTGAGTTACAATTTCTTGCAACTCTATTATTTTCTGAACTGCTAATTGACTCTAACTTATACATGGATTAAAATTATTTAAAGGGTTTTCCTTTCAATAAATTTCTCGATATTCTTTAGCACTGTAGGTGCTTTTCCTCCCCCTAATGTCGAGAAATATGCCTCATCAAAATAAATTCTTAGCCTCTTTTGTGGACCCATTGTCGCACATTGAGATAGTGATATTAATATATTCATGGCAAGACTAAAAATTTGTGAATCATGTCCTTGTATAAGTTTCAAAAGTGAGTATGTATGATGTACATAATGGTATTCATGCTAAACCTTCAAGGTTTAATTATTGAACTATAAGTTTATTGCTTGAACTGCAGGTTTAACGCAATATATTGTGCATGTATATGGGGGATAAAGCAATAATGAAATAACTCATTATAATGCATAACTTGTAAAATCTTGCAAATTGCTCCTTTAGGGAATTTACATAAAATCATCAATATTGAATTGAGTTGTGTCCTCTATATAGGCAATTCCTCTTTCAAAATCTCATGATCTGCCAAATGATTTATAGCATTTACTTCAGGGAATGCAATTGTACTAGTGGGCATTGTTTGATGATTTCTCATTAGCAATTATTCTTTGCAACCACTAGAAGACAAATAATATTTATAAATTTTCACTTTTTATACTGCTACTATAGGAGCATGTAACTTTATTACCACATAATTTCAGCTGTGAAGTAATTTTAAACATGGTTGAATTATATTCTAAAATTGACTCCAAGTCTTGTAGGCATAGATTTAGCTAATCATATTGAGCTTGTGGTAGTATCACATCTTTCAAGTGATCATATTGATCTTTAAAGCTCTTCTAGATAATATAAAAATCTTAAATAGTGAGATATCCATCCATTAGACTGCTTTGACATATAGTATAAATATGATCAAAGTCTTTGTGATGGAAATAAAACAAAAATATTAAATTGATTTGCTTAAAAATCTAGAACTCAATCGATTTTGAGAAAAATAAAGAAATTTGAACTAATTTTATGTAAAAACTCCAATAGTTTATAAATCAATCCAACCATTTACAATAAATTCATGTTTATAATGAAGTAATAAATTTTCAATTATTTCAAATTTTATACTGAAACCAAACACATAAACAATATGAATTTCATACTCAACAGTCAAAATAAGGCAAATACTATAAAATATATTTGCATCAAACCAAGTTGAGGACAAATTACCCATTAATTATAAGGTACAACAATTTTTATACTAGAATTCTAGTTAAAAATAAAAAATAATATACAATGATACAAGCAAATTATACTTGCTAATCAGAGAAAGCAATATATATATACAATATATTTATCATGATATATTGATAATTCCACTAAGGAATTTATGACATAGATACCATGAGTATAAATGAAGACCTCTCTTGAGTAAACTTGATCTAATTATTAATTTTACGAGATTTTTGGAACTTAAATGTATTAATTGGTTGAAAATTAGTAATTACATAGGTTCAGGTTTTCAAAATACATAGTGTACATTATAACCATTCTATACTTCTAGTATAAATAGAATTTACTATATAATATATAAACTAAATTCTTCATAAATAATCATCTCAATCATGTCCATAAAAAAATGCAAAAGAAAAACACAAATTTTCTATCTATATGTCATATATATATAATACTGTTCATTTATTAAAATAAAATCATCAGGAATATATATATAATAGATTAATCAATTAAATATTTCGAATATCCATTGTAATTTGTAACCCATTGAAATTGTTAAAGAAAGATAAAATATGGCAAACAAGAAGTTCACCCTACAAAGATTAACTAGAATGCCAAACATGTCAAATGGTTCTTAGACAAATGAAAAATCTTTAAAAGCATTCGATTTTCAATACCCGAAAGAGTGACACCAATTAATCCATATCTTGTTAGGCTTAATTTCATATTTAACAAAATCAAAATTAATGGGCAATATGCCACATTGGTTTGCTGCTCTCAATTTCACATCAACAAATTGTACTACCATAACAACACGGCATGAGAATCCCATAAGATAAATAATTAATTAAGACTAATTCAAGAATTTCAGCATTTAGTATCCATGATAAATAATTCTTACTCATAATGTCAAGGGCCATCAATTAATGTTGTTTAATATAAGATCATAATAAAATTAGTCTTTTAAAGACTTGTAGACAATGCATTTAGTTCTTCAAGAACATAAAATAATTCTTTAATGAATTGGGATACTAGATTTTAGGATACTTAGTTCTTTAGGAACTTAAGCAAAAATTCTTTAGAAATTTATACGTTAGTTGTTTATTTAATTAGTTTTTTAAAAACTATAAATAATATTAGTTTCTTTAGAAATTAGAATTTGAAATATAGATAGTTATTTATTTAATTAGTTTTTCAAAAACTATAAATAATATTAGTTTCTTCAGGAACTGGAATTTAGAATATGGTACTAGTTTTTTGGAAATTATAAATAATACTAATTTCTTTAGGAATTAGAATTTAGAATATGGTACTAGTTTTTCAAGAACTATAAATAATACTAATTTTTTCAGGAATTAGAATTTAGAATATGGTACTAGTTCTTCAAGAACTATAATTTACTTAATGAAAATTAAATAACATCAAATAATAATTTTTTTTCATAAAAATGATAATCAAATCATTATTAAAATAATAACAATATATAACAAGAAATGAAAACATATATATAAAACAAAACAAAAATGTTTTCATAATAATATAATATGATAACATTTGTTTTATATGTTAACAAAAAAAAAATTGATCCATAATAATAATAATTAAAAAAACATTTTGCATGTTAACATAAAAAAAAAATTCACATCAAATAATAATAAAAAAAAAACGACTTCATTGTTGGGGAAAAAAATGTATATGCAAATTTTTTATGCCCACATCAAAAAGCATATATATATATATATATATATATATATATATATATATATATATATATATATATATATATATATATATATATATATATATATATATTTAATTTCATTGACACAATAAGATAAATACATTTCGAATATATATGCGTATTAAGCTAGGCATATGTCTCTTTGAGAACATATATGATTCATATGTCATTCATGATGAGAAAAAAAAAATGCCTTGGAAAAGCTTTTAAAAAAAATGGTAAAACATATTCGTCCTGATAACATGTTATAAATATAATAGAGAAGAACAAGAACAAAGAATATAGAGAAGAGAATAGTTTTCTAGTTATTCCATTCAATAGTATTAGGCCTTTTATATAGAGTACAAAAGAGAAAGAAATAGGAAACTTTTCTAATAAGGAAAATACAATCAATACTAATATGGAAACTAGAGTATTCATGTATATGGAAAGACATCAATCAAATCCTATAATATATCATAACATTTCATGAATAATTTAAAATGCATGGACAATTTATAATATGTATGACCATTGATTCCACATATCCAATAATAAATACAAGTAATAGTAAAAAAAAAAAAGTTAACATTACAAATAAAATCCTAAACATAGGGGATACCTCCTCTAGCCCTTATGGGTTCTAGGGAAGTCACACATTCCCTAAACTAATCCTAATAATAAAGCAAAGGAAATAAACACAAAAGTAAGTGAAGAAGGTGATAGGGGGATAGTTGATTAATTTTAATTGGATTCGATGCCTGAACCAAGTATGCCTACGTATCTCTTTGAATAGGAATCAGAACCCACACAGTTCTCCTTTCTTGCAAAGGGGTTAGTTTAGCCTAGCCACTTTATCATGTTTTGATTGATTAATTAAAAGAGGGTTGAGTTAATTAATTAATTTAATTGATTACCAAGTTGATTAGCTAGTAATCTAGATGAATCAATTTAATTAACTAACTAAAAGAAGTAAGGAAATTTAGACAAAAGAAATTTAAAGGAAAAGAAGCTTACCTCAGATGGTGGGCGATGACTGGCCTTGGATAGCGGGCAGCGGCTAGCATTATATGGTAGGTGGTGGTTGGCTTAGGATGGCTGGCAGCGGCTGACTTAGGATGGTAGGTGGCAGCTGACTTAGGATGGCAGACGATGGCTAGCCTCGGCGGGCGACGGATAGCCTTTAACGGCTGGCAGTGGCTAGCTTTAGGCAGTGGGTGGCAGACATAAGCCTTAGGTGGCAGACACGAGCCTTGGGTAAGAGACTTGCCTCGAACAAGTAGATAGCGGAAAGCCTTAAACTAGTTGGATAGGAATCAAGGAGAAACCCCTCAACTTGCTTTACGAAGCAAGGAGCAAATGCAAAGCGGTTTGCTTGAAGTAATGCTTTTCAAGCTCTAGAAGTTGGTATTTTGAAGTGTGGAGAGGTCCCCTATATATAGGAGGAGGTTGAAGCATAGAAAACACAAATTTCTAATGTGGGATTCAAAAACACACTTGAAGTGCAGCACAAGCCTCTATGGCAGTGTTGCAGAAGGCTCTGCAGCACCGCAGACTGCTATACGGCAATGCTGTAGAGCTGTGCGACAACTATACTGATTCACCCATTTTTCCTATTCTCGCTCATTTCTCATTCATTTTATACTATTCCAGTTACATTGTATTCGTTACTCAGTCTTGGATGATTTGAAAGGGTTTAAATGTCAAAAAGAAATATTTTGATTTTATCGTTTTAAGAGTTTTTAACTTCTGAAAGTTTATTCACTGAGCCTAAGTGCTTCTAAGGTTCAAATGCATACTGGAAGGTGCAAAATTAAGGGTTCATAGATGTCTGCAATTTTTCATGCTATAGGGTTCTTACGTTTTCTTAAGACCTCTAATAACCTTGCCTTTTATTCCCTTGACAAGTTAGCATTCACAATCATGGGCAACTTAGAATTCTCTGCTAAGAAAGCATACTCCAAATGAGAAGGGCGTTGCTTGAGCTCCAAACACGGCAGGTCAACAATGGATCGTTTCATTCTTTCACTCCTCAGCATCTCTATGTACTCAAATGCCTTGCTCTTCTTCAAGGGCTCGGTAGCGTCAATATAGGCTATATGCTCAATGGTTTCTGGTGTCTCAATATCTTCCTGTCCCTGCATAAGACACAACTCCAAAGGATCCTTATAAACAATGCTAGAAATGAAATACACAGTCTCAAGATTAGTTGCATCATCACAAGCATCCACATTTTCAAGTGTAAGTGGGTGTTTCATAGCGTTGGATATTTGCAAAACCATTTGCTCATTCCCTAACCTAAGTATCAATTTACCATCATGCACATCAATAATAGCTCTAGCATAGCTAGAAATGGTCTACCTAGGATAAGTGATACATCAACATCCTCATCAATATCCAATATTACAAAATCCACAAGAAATATAAATTCACCAACCTTCACCAATGCATCCTCAACTATATCCATAAGGTAAGTGATAGATCGATCAACTAATTGAATACTCATGTGTGTTGGTTTAGGTTCACCTAGACCTAATTTTTTGAACATTTTATAAGGCATAATATTAATGCTAGCCCTCAAATTAGCCAATGCTTTATTAATCTCTAAACTACCTATGAGATAAGAGATAGTAAAACTCCCTGGATCCTTAAGTTTTTTAGGTAGCTTTTTTTGAATGATTGTTGAACACTCCTTGGAAAGTTGAACCATCAACACCTCTTCAAGTTTCCTTTTATTAGAAAGTAGCTCTTTAAGAAATTTAGCATACTTTGGCATCTGTTAAAGAGCTTTCACAAAAGGAATATTAATATGTAATTGTTTAAAGAGTTCAAGAAACTTACCAAATTGGTCATCCATTTTGTCCTTCTTCAACCTCATAGGGTATGGAATGCATGGTTGGAACTCCTTAACCACAGGTGTAGGATTCACTTTCTCTTTCTCATTAACTTCCTCATCTTTGGCACCATCATCTTCAACTGCCAATTTCTCATTTTGCTTCTTAGGAGCCTTCAACTCTTTCTCACTTCTTAATGTAATGGCCTTGAGTTACTCTTTAAGGTTAGCTTCAATGTTGCTAGGCAAACCACCTTGAGGTCTTTTAGATAGCGCTTTTGCAATTTGCCCAACCTAATTCTCCATATTATGAATGAAAGTCTATTGATTCTTTAGAGTTGTCTTTGTGGTTTGAAATCTAGTCTCCAAAGCTGCAGTAAATTTTTCCAACATCTCTTCCAAATTGCTTTTCTTCTCTTATTGAGGTTGGGGTTGAAATCTAGGTGGGGGTCTCACATTGGATGGGTTATTCCAAGAGAAATTTGGATGATTTCTCTAACCAGGATTGTAGGTGTTGCTAAATGGATTATTTTGTTGTCATAGTGCATTACTAGGCTTGCCAAAATTGTTCCCATTATGGCAATCTTGACTGTGATATCCTCCCTCACATTATTCATAATACATAAATTGAGCAGGCTTAGCTAATAAGACTAAGGTGTTAATCTTTTTGTTCATAGCCTCCAGTTGAGCTACCAAAGCTACCACATGATCCACTTGATGAACACCAGCAGTCTTAGTTCTTTCTTGGTTTCAAGTGGGCTACCATTGGTAGTTAGTAATTGCCATGTCCTCTATCAAGTCCCTATTTTGCTCTGATGTCTTATTATTAATTGAACCCCTAGTAACTGTATTAATTGCTTGCTTACTTATATAATTCAAACCATTGTAAAAAGTTTAAACTTGCAACCAAAGTGGTAAGCGATAATGTGGACACTTTCTTAACAAATCCTTGAATCTCTCCCAAGTGTCATACAAAGTCTTAATGTCATTTTACATGAATGAAGAAATATCATTCCTCTACCTCATTGTTTTGGAAGGAGGGAAGTATTTTTCCAAAAATTTCTCAACTAAACCCTCCCAAGTAGTGAAAGTTCCAGCAGCAAATGATTTCAACAACTACTTAGGTCGATCCTTCAGAGAAAATGGAAACAATCTCAACCTAATTGCATCATCTGAAACTCCATTGATCTTAAATGTGTCACAAATTTTTAGAAAATTTTCCAGATGTGCATTAGGATCTTCATCAAGAAATCCATCAAATTGATAGGATTGCTAAACCATCTGAATAACATTTGGTTTGATCTTAAAATTATTGGCAGCAACTATCAGTCTCCTGATACTGGAATTGGCCCCAGTGAGAGTAGGCCTAGCATAATCTGACATTGTTCTTTAGTCTCTATCTCCCATTGCTTCAACTTCTTCTTGCTCCTCAATCTTCTCAACCACAACTAGCTCTTTTTCCTTTAACCTTTTATGCAGAGTTCTCTCTATTTCAGGATCTATCTCCACCAAGTTGGATGAATTAGCCCTAGCCATACAAGAATTAAGTCACCTAAAATATGAAAGACTATAATTTTTGTATGATATATTTTAATAATTGTTGACATGTATACATGAGTGATAAATGATTTAATTGCATTTTGGTTGAAGAAATAACTCTAGACAAAGTCCAGAGAGGTTCAGCTTACCTAGGGTTTCCTAACCCTACTACTATATTGTGATTAACATGTGTATATGATTAAGTATCATGTTAATTAGGCCTTATTATGTGTTAATTATGGAATAATGACCTTAAATTGACTATGGGATTGATTGTATGATTTGGTCAAAAGAGATAAGCACGACTCTTTAAGATTATGTGTTAAGTTGATATATATGAAAAGTGTTAAGTGTACTAAGTTTAATGTTAAATTGAATTGATATTAAGATCATGATATATTGTGTTTGACTTTAGAAAATTCATAGTATGAGTTATAATGTGATTTCATATGAGCCTATAAAGGCGAAATATGCAAGACTTTAAAAGTCAACATATAATGTGTAAGTGATGAGAGCACTTCTAAGTGCAACTCCCAGTATATGTAAATGTTATATGTGCATGGGGTAGTTATGGGATAGGATAGCATGATGTTAAGCAAATGCTAAGTATTGAATTATCATGTTATGTTAGAGCTTGAGGATTATTAGAAGTTCAAGGACTATAAAAATTAAGAGCTAAGGAGCCAAAAGGTGAGTAAACATTATGTTATTGTTACAAGTACAAGCTACCATGATATGTGAACATTTGAAATTCTTGAAACCCAAGTTCCTTTCTATTTTCGATTATAACTATATGATTTCTTTATTAAGCTTGGGTTGCCAAAGGACAATTGGTCAAAAACTATTATTATTTATTCAACGATAAGAAAGAACTTTTGTGATTGTTGCCTTACCTTACTATCTTTCTAGAACCATATTATTATTTATCTTTTATTCAAAAAGCTAAATTTCTATTGCTATTATGTTATATGTGATTGCATTCTTCAGTGCTATTATTATAAGTGATTGCCATTAGCTCTAGCTATGGTTCTAATGAACCATTTATGCAGAAATTCTCATGCTGATGTGGTAAATCATCGAAACCTATGCACATGATCTTAACCCGATGGATAGGGGCATAGTATCCACCTCAACTAGAAGGGGCGATTTTAGTTGTAGGGCCTAATCAGCTTTACGCTTCTTATATGATAGGAGTTAGAATTTGGCTTGAGGCCACCTTTCCTTTATGTGTTTGAGTGAATTGAGCAAGAGTTTTCACTCGCTAGTGATAAGTGTGATTTCTACAAAAACCTTGCTAAGTTGCAACCAATGAACCATGAACTATGAATCATGAATTATAAATCATAACCTATGAGTTATGTGTTATGAGCCCTTTTTTAAAGGATATCTGTTATCGTATAAGTTATTGTTTACTCATTGAGATAATCTATCTCATCCCTTTTCTTTTTGTGGTTCTAGGTGAGCATTATAAGGAGGCAAAGTGATAGCTCAAGCAATCTACTCTGCTTGGGAGATTTCATTGTCTAAGATATTAGTATGCTGTGATATGAAGAGTCTTTTCTTTAAATGCTCTAGGAGTCCTTGTTGGAGAGTTTCATTTTTTGGAATATTATTTATTTGATAATTTATTTGGAGTCTTAAATTTTCTTTTCATATGGATTATATTTAAAGTATTTTAATACTATTCTTCTGCTAGTCAAAATTTTCCTTATTAATGCATGAGGTTTGGTATGATCCTAAGCAGTGTTTATATATGCATGAGTGGGTTCAATGGGCGTGAACTTATGTCTCCCTATGTTCTAAGACAATCATATCTCTAAAATTGGGATGTGACATCCGTGGCTACCAACATCATCTTTTTCTTTTCACAGTAGTTATGACAATCATACACATGCTCCACCTTCCTTTCCTAATCCAAATATAACTAAGGATCATTTTTCC
This sequence comes from Reutealis trisperma, assembly GCA_947687605.1. Lineage (NCBI taxonomy): Eukaryota > Viridiplantae > Streptophyta > Magnoliopsida > Malpighiales > Euphorbiaceae > Reutealis > Reutealis trisperma. Next base: position 102,316 of record CANTUT010000610.1, read on the forward strand.
CTTGGAATTCAGGAATCCTCATTTTGATGCTTTCAAAGTTATTATCCCTTTTATCAACAACCCTTTTTCCTCTCCTAAAATTAGAGTCTCCCTTACCCAACTCATCCTCATCATCTTCCTTATACAGACAACTTATAGAAGGCTTTGATTTGCCTGGAGTTTGCAATTCATCTATCCTTGTACTAAGCATCTTCATTTGATTCATTATAGCCTTCATCCACAACTTCATATCAGGATCTTGATGTTCACTACCACTATCGCTCATTATGAATTTCCTACAAAGAAAAGGTTAGTGCAAAAAAAAAAAAAATAGAATTGATTCCTTACCAACTCAACTCACATGTTTCACTCACACAATGTCAGCTCCACTTGTGTTTCACTCTATTTTTATGGCTTTTCTCTGAATTAAAATTACCATTCAAGCTTTTTACCTCTCTTAAAATTCTTCTCACTAGCTCTTATAAAGAACTCTATCAATGCTCTTGCTAAGATAACAAGCAATAAGAAATTTTATGGTTTGAATTTCTTTTTTTTAAAGAAAAAACTAGGTGTGAACAAAAATTAAAGGTGCGAGTTTGAAATAAAAAAGAAGTTGAGGAACAAATTTATTGGGGATTAGGAAAAGGAGAAAATAAATTCCTACTTGTATTTGGATTTAGAAGTCTGATTAGGTCTAGAAATTTCCTTTCAATTTAAAACAAGAATTTGATAATTCATATGCTTTTAGGAATTGATTTTTTGGAAAACTAAATGGAACTAAGATTTGCAATCTGAATTCCTTCTTGAGTAAGGAATAATCCAATATAAAGAGAAGCAAGTTCAGAACTGAAAGAATTCAATTAAAGAACAAACACAACTTGATGAAAGTGAATCACCAAGAAATTGGATATTTTTACAAGTCTAAATTCCTTTTATAACAATTTAGATGCAAAGAACAACAAGAACAAAAGATCAAAAGAATTTAGATTCAAAATTTTTTTTATTTGAAAATTTTAGAAATAAGAAAATAAATGATACATATTCTTGATTTGAAGAGCCAAAGCTCTGATACCAAATGATATGACCCATTAGCTATAGAAAGTTAGGAGTTGATTATATTAAATCAAAATCTAAGGATCGAACAAAACAGGAACAAAGAAAAAAGTTTGAGCCAATTCACATCTATTGAAGATAACCAAAGCTATAAAAGGTGAGTGTTACAAGTTACCTTGATAATCTCATATTCAAGTTCTAGACAAGAACTTAGAAGAATTTCTCGCTTGAAAAAAATTCTAAGAAAATTATTATTCATCGTAAAAAACTGATTTGATCATACAATGAAGGTTTTATTTATATGGAGGCATCTATCCTTAAAGCCCTAACCCTAGAATCTAATGAAATCTAGGAAATCTAAAAATCTTATCTATATAAGGAAATAAGAATCCTAATTGAAAATAGAATCCTAATCAAGAAATTACTCCTAAAATTAATCCAAATAAAATAAAACTGATGTGGACCAAATAATATATTAAGTTCAAGGCCCACAAATACAAGGAATATGTTTTAAAATGTAAAAATTTGGAGAACAGCAGATAGCCTTCATCACACCTATGACACTATCATCGCACTCATGATAAGGAGAAAGAAAAGCTAGTGTTGTTCCCGCTTTAGCCATCACGCTCACGTGATTGAATGAAACTTGCACTCATCATGACCGTGACACCTTCAGCCTTTAGCATATTTGCGTTCAGCATGTTCATCCAATTCCAAGTTTTTCCAATATCTTGCATCCATAGGTAAGTTTTCATTCTTTATATAGCTTTAGAAACCTCTTAGAAAGCTTGAAAGTCTTCTAGAATACGTTCTTTGAATTGTGTCTCCATGAATATGCCTTGCAAAGCTTCCTTGAAGTCCTTTGCATTCATGCTTTTGTGATCTGATTGGAAGCTCTTCTACAGGCTAGTTAGGATCATATGAACCCATCACTATCCAAATAATTCCCTCATCAATTCCAATTCAAGACCATCAGCTAGTGAAAATTAATAATAAAGTAGGACTCTCTTTTACAAAGTCACCTCCTCCTATTAATGAAGAAACAACCAACTCATGGAAACCTATATATTTTCAATGTTCCCAAGACCCACATGAATAGTCTAACATATGGTGGAAAAATCTTTATAGAGATGTCGATTCAGATGACTCAAACTATGACAACTTTAACCTCTCTCTTAGTCATCATATTTAAAGTTGTTTGCCACTTATGTACTATTGCATAATTATGTGTATTTATAATAATTAAAGGGCATTAGTGCTTTTCCTCTTGTATAATTATTATCTTTTGTTAGTTTGTACAAGCCTCTCATCTATATAAAGAGGCTTCAGTTCAGTTGTAAGCAAGTTTAATTTTTTCAGTCTTTGTAAAATAAGTCTTTCTTAAATAAAATATTCTCCTAAGTTTCTCCTATCTTCCCTGGACTCTAAATAATATTAACTTCATAACATCATTTATCTCTATTATGATTAAATTATGCTATGCACCTGCCTTTTTAAAAGATCCTGTGTATTAGAAACAATCTAAGAAAAAGATTCATAAAATGATCTTAACAATTTCTCCATAATATTGCAAAAGGATCTCTACCATAGATAAGCATGTTAAGAAATTGGTTGTTGGCTTTGTTGGCATTTGATATGAATAATATTAGTGTGAATTTTGTTGTATACGTATATGTATACATACATATATACACGTTACGTATATGTTTGATATATTGTTTTGAGCTAATGGTATATATTTGGTATATTAGTCTTTTTCTTCTTCTTTTTTTTCATATAAAATTCTTGACATTTTAAGTTTTTTTTGGTATATGAATTATAAACTAATAATAAATGGTATATATATACTAATTTTGGTATACTTTAAGTTTATATTTGGTATATACAATTTATTTAATATATACAAATTGCAAATTTGAAAAATTAAAAAGATAAACTAACAGTAAATGTTATATGTATACCAAACTTTGGCACACGTTAAGTATATGTTTGGTATCTCCAGTTATTTTAATATACCAATGTTGCAAATTTAAAAAAATAAAAAAGATAAACTAATAGTAAAAGATATACATATACCAAAATTCGTTATATGTTAAGTATATATTTGGTATCAGCAACTATTTCAATATATACATATTGCAAATTTGAAAAATTAAAAGAATAAACTAATAGTAAATACTATACATATACCGAAATTTAGTATATGTTAAGCATATGTTTGGTATTTGCAATTACTTTAATGTTGTACAAATTGCAAATTTGAAAAAAAAAACATAAAAAATAAACTAATAGTAAATAATATACATATACCAAAATTCAGTATACATTTAGTATCTGCAACTATTTTATTATATATACAAATTGTAAATTTGAAAAATTAAAAAGATATATAAACTATTAGTAAATAGTATATATATACTAAAATTTGGCATACGTTAAGTATATGTTTGATATATGCAACTTCTTTAATATACATAGATTGCAAATTTGAAAAATTAAAAAGATAAAGTAACAATAAATAGTATATGTATACCAAATTTTGGTATACATTAAGTATCTGCAATTACTTTAATTAGGAGTGTGCATAAGACGCGGGAATCCCAAACCGAATTGATTATCCAAACCGAAAATAACCATATATTAAAAATATCCGAATACCCAAAGAAGACTCGAACTGTACCAAGCCGAAATTAGTATTATGGTACGGGACCGGATATGGAAACTACCCCGTACCAGATAACTGAACCGAACCGAATCAATTTCGAACAGATATTAAATACCCGATCACTGAACCGATAATAATAATAATAATAATAATAATAATAATAATAATAATAATAATAATAATAATAATATAAGTGGGTGACTGGGTCTGGGTGTGGCCGTGTGGCCCTGTGGGGCATGTGGCAACCAGCCAACCATGCATACTGCATAGAGAGAGAGCTATAGACACTAGACAGACAGACATAGCAAAGAAAAAACAATGTTAACCTAATCTTACTGAGCCGCCGCCAGAGAGAGAAAATCTCTCATTCCCTAGAGTCTGGACTCTGCTGTCTTCCTCTTCCATTACAGCCTCATAAGCCAGGAGAGAACTCTATTCTCTTCTCTCTTCTCTCTTCTGATCTTCTCTTTTCTTTCTGAGTTTCTAGTAATCCAGTAACCCTAACCCTAAATTCCATCCTCAATCTGCAGTCAGAGAGAGAAATCCTCAGTCATTTGTCACCCTCAGGTCTATTCCTTTCATTCTTCCTCTTTTATTCTCTCTTCGCTCAACAATCAGCATTATAATCCTAATTTCCATTCCAAATACTGTCATTAGAGATTTGAAGGACAAGAAGAAATCAAAGGAAGTTAAGAAAAATCAAGATCTACAAATAGATTTGAAGGCTAATTAAAGGTCAGTGTATTTACTTTGTGAACTTGTGTGATATAGTGACATATGTATGATATGTGTGGTTTCTGTGTGTGCTTCTATGAATATGTGAAAGGGCTTTGATTTTAAAATCAGGGCTTCTAATTTTGGGGTTTTCAATTTCTCAAATTAATTAGGGTTTCAAATTTTATAATTACGTTTTTAATTTTTCAATTGGGGGTTCTGTCAATTGATCAAAAAATTAGGGTTTTCATGTCTTCAATTAGGGATTTACCATTTTGATTATAAATTAGTGTTTTCAATTATTTAATTGAGGGTTTCTATAATTGATGACAAATTTAGAGTTTTCTATTCATAAATTTAGGATTTTTGCAATTGATCTATTCGTAAATTTAGGGTTTCTGCAATTGATTAAAAAATTAGGGTTTTCTATACTTGAATTAGGAGTTTCTATAATTGATTAAAGAATTAGGATTTTCTATTCTTAAATTGGGGGCTTCTGTAATTGATTAAAAAATTAGTATTGTCAATTCTATAAATTAGGGGTTTCTGTAATTGATTACAAAATTAGGATTTGTGTTTTTTAAAATTAGGTATTATGGTTGTAAATTTAATTTTTTAATATAAGTCAAATTTGACCATTATAAATTAATAACAACTTTTCACTTTTCAACGATAATATTTTCTATCAAAAATATAATGATAGTGCCAGGCTTACTGTTTGTGTATAATTAATAAACATCTCTATCTCTATAAATACTAAAGGAAGCATATTATATTTGCAAACCAAAATATTACATAGCTTCTAAAATCCATATTTGAAATGGAAGCGAGTTCATCAAGGTCTAGGAGGTCGAGTTCTAATAGGGTAGCCAGTTCAATTAATGGGAATACAATTAAGTTTAGAAATCAGTTCTGCCATTGTAGAAGGAAGGCTTTAGTTAAGATTTCTGAGTCTGCATCCAATCCCAGTAAACTATATTTCCATTGTGATAATTGTGGTTTTTTTAAATTTTGGGAGCCAACAATAGATGATTTTGAAATTGTTAACATATATAATAGTATGGGCAATAACAACACTGATATTCTGATTGGTATGATGATGAAGTTACACCAAGCACAAGACAGAAACTATCAAGGTCATAGGATTCCTTCATTTTGTTGTTTGTATATTATACTATTTCTCATTGTAATTGTGCTATTGTTGTTGCGGATTAAAGTATTTATGACTATGTAAGTGCGCAGTATTTTTTGTAATTACTTAACTATTTTATTTAGTTAATTGGCTTCTTGTATATCTATTCTATTATTAGTTATGTACTTGAACTTTCTATAATGAAATGTACTTGAACTAATGATATGAGTTATTTACTTTCAAATTTATGTCTATAATTTGTAATGTTTATGATTAATTTAATATTGATGTGATGTATAATATTAATATGTATGGCTGTAATTAATAACTTAATATGTGTTGATAGGAAATGGTGAAGCAACAAAGAGGTAGGGGAGGTAATGGTACTGGCATAGGCAGCAGGGGTAGAGGGATTGCAGGAAAGCAAGTACAGGCTACAGTGCCAACTACAACAGCTGATTCAATTTCTTCTCCAGCTAACATTCCTACATCTGCATGTGAAGTAACTGGGTCTGTTAATGAAAATGAAGTACAAACAGAAGGTAATCTTCCTGAGTCTACAACTCATACACATAGTAATAAGAGGGCTAGATCAGGTGTGTGGTTACACTTTGAGAAACTATATGATAGTGAGGATAATGAAACTAGTAGGGCAGAATGTGTGTGGTGTGGGAGGGACTACCAAGGTAAAAGTGAGCAAGGAACCTCTGTTCTTTGGAAACACCTTAAGGAAACATGTAAAAAGTTTCCAAATAAGAAAGGGTTAGTTGAGGCACATAGAAGTGGCAAGGATAAAAGTCAGAGTACGCTGACTTTTAACAAGGGGAATTCTAGGGAAGACAAACTGGCTTGTTGGAAATTTGACCAACAAGCTAGTAGGGTTGCATTAGTTAGAATGATTATAAAAGATGAGTTGGCTTTTAAGTTTGTTGAGAGGGAAGGGTTTAGGGAATTTCTGGATACAATCTATCCAGAATTTGTCATTCCATCTAGATATACCATTGCTAGGGACTGTTTTAAACTTTTTGTGAATGAAAAGAAAAAATTGAAATCATTCATTGCTAATAACTGTCAAAGGGTGTCTTTGACAACAGATACTTAGACAAGTATTCAAAACTTGTCTTATCTGTGTTTGACAGCCCATTTCATTGACAATGAATGGAATTTACAAAAAAAAAAATAAATTTTTGTGTAATTAAAAGTCATAAGGGTGTAAACATAGGGAATGCAATAGATTTTTGCATGGAGGAATGGGGTTTAAGTAAGGTGATGTGCATTATAGTTGATAATGCATCATCAAATGACACTGCTATCCAGCAATTAAAAAAGAAATTAGTCAAAAAGGATGCATTTGTTTTGGGTGGGGAGGCATTCCATATGAGATGTTGTGCCTGCACCCTTCAATTAATTGTGAAGGATCGTCTGGAGTATGTGGGAAAGGCAATTGGGAGGATTAGAGCTGTAGTTAAATACATTAGGAGTAGTCCAGCTAGAGCATATTTGTTTAAAATGTGTTGTGAGAGAGCTGCAATTACAAGTAAAGCATCTTTAGCTTTAGATTGTCCAACTAGGTGGAATTCCATATATCATATGTTAGAATCTGCAATAGCATATAAAACTGCATTTGAGAAGATGGAGGATTTAGATCCAAAATTTATAATAGAGTTTGGGGAAGAGGTACCAAATGATGTGGATTGGGATAGTGCTAAAAGAATTACTAGATTTTTGAAAAAATTTTATGATGTTACAGTTAAGATTTCTGGCTCTTTGTATTCTACATCCAATTTGTATTTTCTTGAAATAATAAAGATTCTTAGAGAGCTACAATTATGCGAGGGGTCTCCAGATTCTTCCCTTTCCATTATGGGTAGGCAAATGAAAGTTAAGTTTAATAAATATTGGGGTAGTCTTGATAAGATGAATGTATTATTATTTGTGGCAGTTGTACTAGATCCTAGGTATAAGATTAATTACCTTAGGGTTAAGTACAATGGGTATTATGGTGAGGTTAAGGCTACAAATTTGTGTATAAGAGTGAAAAAGGCTCTCAATGATATGATGGAAGAGTACAAAGTAGTCAATGCTGAAATTAGATGTAGCCAGGTACCAAATGCACCATCCTATCATACTGAGAATCAACTTGGTGATGTGGAAGATGAGATAGATGAGTATTTCATTGAGAAAGAGAAAGAGAGTAATCTCAGTGTGCAATTTGAGTTAGATATTTATTTAGAGGAGAGAGAGGAGAAATTTGTGCTGGATTTCAATATGTTGGGATGGTGGAAGATAAATTCAGTGAGATTTACCATATTAAGCAAAGTTGCAAGAGATGTTTTGGCCATTCAATGTTCAACAGTGGCAAGCGAATCTGCCTTCAGCACTAGTGGAAGAACACTAGATCAATTCAGGAGTTCTTTAACTCCTGCAACTGCTGAAGTCTTGATTTGCTGCCAAGACTGGTTAAGGACCACTTCTCATCCCATTCAACTTGAAGAGACACTGGCAGAACTTGAGAACTTTGAGAATGGTATCTTTTCAGTTTCAATTTACATTTTCTTTTTCATTTCAGTTTCAGTTTATATTTTCAATTTTAATTTAGCTTTGTTAATTTCACTTGCAGGTGTATTAAAAGAGCCTGAAATTGTTGAGAATGTGGTTCTTAGGACTTTGGTGGATTGTTGAACAATTAAGGTAATATGTCAATGATTTTGAATTTAATTCTATATTTTTGGATTTTGTTCTTTGCAGTTGCTGCTTGTGTGTTATATTTATACTGTTAGTCTCTTTCTTCTTGTAGGCTTCTCTAAGATATACTTGGATTTTTAGGGAGTTTTCTTATGAATTCATTTCTCTTTTTTTTTTTTAAACTTGGGAATCTATTAATTTTACTACTTGGTGACAGTTGTGGTTGCTTATTGTACATTGATTTTTTTTTATCTGAATATGCAGAATTGAAGTGCATATGGCATCCTATTTTTTCTCCTTTCTTGTTGCTGCATACTCTGCAATCTCCACATATTTTCCTTCCTTGTTGGTTGTTGCTGCTCCAAAATGCCTCTACTACTGCTATTCTGCTGCTACTGCTGTCCTATTGCTACTGCTAGCCTGCTACTGATATCCTGCTATTATTGCTACATTGCTTCTCTACTGCTGCTGTCCTGCAGTGCTGTTATTGATAAATTGCTTCTCAGCTACAGCTAATATGCTCTATTCATGAACAATTTCAAATTTGAAAGTTATTTGTTGATGTTATATTTGCTACAATCTGTTATGTTTGCTTGAATTCTGTAATATTTGGTACAATTTGTTATGATTTGCTTGAGAAGTATTACAACTTACAAGTATTGGAATATTTTCAACTTAATATTACTTGAAATATTTCATGAAATGTAATTGAGTTTGTCTGTGCAATTTGCTACAAAGAAAAAAAAAACTGATAAGCATTAACATTTACACAAAATACCCAAAATTCCTGATCCCCCCGACTTGTTTTCCCCGAACCATTAGAACTGAATATCCGAACTCTCCCGAACTGAGAAATCGGTTCAATTCGGTTTGGGACTTTCTTTGTAATAATTTGGTACCGGTTCTTTAATATCACAATAACCGAAGTTTTGATTCGGTTCGGGTATTTTCAAATCTCCGTCTTTACCCGAACCGTGCACACCCCTAACTTTAATATATACAAATTGGAATTTTAAAAATTTAAAAATAAAATAATAGTAAATGGTATACGTATACAAAAATCTAGTATATATGTTTGGTATATTTTTTCAGTTTGTTCACCAAAAAAAAAAAAAAACCCAGAAAATGGTATATGTTTTTAAGTTATATATGTATTTGGTATATTTGTAGTATATATTTAATATTTTATGTATGTTCACTAAGTGCCAAGAATTAATGTCCATTTTATGCAATTTTTCATATATGTTTTCTATATATTTATACACAATTGGTATATAACAAATATATATTTCGTTGAAAATACATCTAAGAAAATAATTGAAGTGGCATTCTCCATCATAAGTTCCCTTGTGCAATTTAGCAAGTGTAAAAAGCTGAAAAAATTAATGACCCATAAAAAAAATATTGCAATAATGTTAAAATTTCATTAATTAATTAAATTAAGGTTGTAATCAAGTTGAGTCGAGCCAAGCCAGAGCTTTAACTTACTCAAGCTCAGCTCGATTTTTTTTTTTTTTTTTTTTTGAGCTCAAGTTTGGATCAAGTTTGAAAACCATGTTCATACTCGGCTCATTTAAACGGTTCATCAAAAGTTTGTTTATAAATTATAATCAAGTTCAATTTGAGTTCGATTCATTAATAAATTATAATTGACTTAAACTTGAGTTTGACTCATTTTGAAACTCATTTATAGCTTATCAGAATACTTATTTTCCTAAATATTTATTTTTAATAAAATAACTATAACAAAAAAAAAATACTTAAAACTAATATAAAAGCAAAAGCATCCACTTAGTAAAAAAAAAAAATCTAATCATAAAATTGCACATTACATATATTACAAAGATATTAATTAATAAGAAAGATATTTTTAAAGATTATAACATTATATTATATAATAAGGAAATATTATATTATGTTAATTAAGAGAATATGTATTTTAGTAAAACTGAATTACCAAAAAGATTATAGGAGTATTAAAATATATTTTTTAAAGTGTGCAAATTAATAATAATAATAATCATAATAATAATAATAATAATAATAATCATCATCATCATCATCATCGAGCTATTCACGAGCATATTAATCAAGATGTTTGCGACCCTGCTCACAAGTTTATAATTAAATTGGTCATGAGTCTAATTGAGCTGAGCTTAATTTTGCTTAAACTCAACTCATTTATTCATCAAGCTTTAAAATAAGACTCAAGGTTGGCTCATTTAAAACATGGACAAGAATGCAAATGAGCTTTTATCGAGCCGAACACCGAGCTGCTCGTGAATGGCTTGGCTTATTTACACCACTAAATTAGATTAAGTAATTAATTAGCCCCTCCAAATATAAATAAAATAAAACAAAAATCACTAGTTTGGTCTTGTTGAGAAGACTACAGGTATATATTTCTAGTAATCAGGAGTGTAGATTTTGTATACTCATTAAGGGAATGTTTCAAAATGCTAGAATAACATAAATATTACATTGTTCATCGCTTTGGGAAATAGGAAATATCAATGTATTACCCAAACACATAATGAAATGCAAATATAGCTTGAGCAAATACAATAGAAACACCATTAAGATATCCATTACACTACAATGGCAAAGAACCTCTAACCAACTCCATAACCAATTAGTCACCAACAAAATTCCCTAAACCAATATTGTAATCATCACAATTGCTTGCCTAATGTGTCATTGTCACTTCCACCAACATAACCACCATTTTCTAATTTGTTTTTGATTGGTGTCAGCACTTGAAGCAAAGTGTTTATTAGAGTACCTTTTCAACTTCCATCACCACCAAACAATCCTTGTCAAGTCCTTAAACTCTCTGACTAGAGTGTAGAGTCTATAGATCATTATAGATAGACCAAAATTTTTCATAAATTTTAACAAGTACAAATCCACAGTTTTTTATTACTGCCTAGAATACTTTAGGAATGATTTAGGTCTATCACCAATCAAAATGCATATTAAAAGCTCAAAAAGAAAAAAAAAACCAAATTGGCATTTCAACAAACAACTTATATGAGTGGTGAAATCCAAGACGATGGAACTAGATTTATCATCGTGAAAATTTGAAAGAACATAAAATAACAAATTTTTTAAGAAAAATTTAACAAATATATATATACAAACAAATCAACAGAACAATATATGTAACGAATATAAGATAAAATTCTTTTTTGTTGAGACTTCAAAAATTGAAATGGAAGAATAAATAATATTAAAATGAAAATCTGAAGATCTAACAAGGTTCTCAGTTTCATCTAAGGTAAGTGTAGTCGAATTTCCTGCAGTTATTCTAGGCCACAAGTTCGTATCTGAAGAATTGGTTAGGCGAAGCTCACAGGTCGAGCTGATGACCAGAGAGGTGTTGCCTGAGAGTGTGAAGCTTTTACCATCTATATTAGCAGACTAAACAATGCTGGACAAATTGTTAAACCAAAATAAAAAGGAAAAGTTATTTAGAGAATTGGGAAGGGGGTGGAAACCGGCGGCAAAGATGGAATTGGGAGGGAGGAGGTACTAAAAAAATATCAATGTTCAAAACCACAAAAATGAAATAAAGGATGTATAAAAGATAAAGAAAAATCATAAAAATGTATAAAAAAATTTGTCGATAAAATGATATTTTTTCTTAAAAACAATGTATTATGTAACTAAGCAATACTAAATACCTTCTCTTTTTTATCTTTTCTTATTCCTTCTCCCTTCTCATGATGACATATAAGATAAATTTATGGATAATATACATCTGTAAAATTTAACATTACTTATGTGTCATCATGAGAATGGAGAAGACAATAAAAGAAGGTCTTTAACACTTCTCCTCAACTCATACTTTTATAAGCCCATCCTTTAATATAAAGAGAAAATTGCATCTTTCACGGGTTTTCTACTTAAAATATCAAACATACAATCCCTTTATTTTTTATACTTTTATACAATCCCTATTTTTCTTCTTAACAATGTCCTTTGTTCATTATTTCATTTTTACAGTATATGTTTATTGTCTTTCTATTTTGTTCTTTCCCTTTTATTTTCATCTTTTCTTTCAATCTCTATTTTTTATTTTTCCTACACTTGTTTTGTTGATTTTGAGATCAAAACAAAGAATTCTCAATTGGGTTCTTTCTCTTCTGGATTATCTCATATGCTCCTAATCCAAGAACTACTCATATATATCTGATCTTTGTTTCAAGAATATTTATTTGCTTGATCAGATCTCTACTAGGTTTGTTTGTTAATTAAAGAGTGTTCTTTTTTAATGAGAGACTTGGTCACTACAATAAATATTCGATTTACCGACCAAAAAATAAGAAAAAACAATAAGTAACTAACAATACTTACCAACTACCAACAGATAATAAACATTAGCAAAAACCCAGTGGGCAAAAACTTTATTGACAAAATGATGAATCAGTCAATAAATTCATCTACTGCATTATGGTCAGTAAAACCAATATGTATAGTCGGTAATTCTATTTTTAAAATATGGTTAAAAGCAGATCCGGCTAGCAATCCACTAGTTAAAATAACAATGTATAAATGTAAATGGCAAATCGATCATTAAACTTTAAAAATATTAAAAAATAATTTATATCAATTGGTAAATAGTCGGTAAATATATTAATTTCGATCAATAAATGAAAATATTAATTTTTTTAATAATATTAAATGTACTAAGTTATAAATAAAATGCAAATATTATATAATAAATTATAATAAAAATATAATTTAATATGAAAGTAAAAACATATATTTGTATAAAAAAATAAAATAGTATTCACATGTATATAAGAAAAAAAAAAAGAAAATCATAAATCCTAATCTAAATCCGCAATGTCCTCCACATCCAGATCAATGATATAGTCATCATCATCATCACCAGATGTGCAGTAGGGTGAGGGGAGGAGCAATATCTATTTGCAGATTAGGTGGAGGAGGATGAGCAACAGTAGTCTATAGATGAGGTGGAAGAGAAAATCCAAACTGTTGTGTTAAGGCTTGTAAGAGATCCCTCATCTATTGCATCTGTTGTTACATCTGTTAATGCTGATGTTGCATCTGCTGCTACAACTACTATGCCATCTGTTGCTGCATCTACATATGTATGTCTCTGACTACCTCCTGAACTCGTTTGTCTATCTTTTGCTACACTGGTATGATATAGGAGGCGGTGGAGCAAAAGATGGACCGGTACCAAAATCTCTATTATATTTGCGTGCCTGTGAACCTACTCCATACAACTTGCCCTTCTTGAATCCCCCAACAACTCTGAGACATAGGTCTCTCTCATCTACCAGTGTAAGCTTAGTGGATCTAGGAGCAGGCAGGGACATATGCTCGTAGAGGTTCATGATATCCTCATGCATTTTATATAATAAAAATTATTAATATAATAGCAAAACATATATATAACTCTTAACTATAATTTACTACTTACATGAACTTACTACGATTGCAAGTCAACGAAAGTCTTCCGTCATGCTTATTCATGTGTGAGTACATGAAGAGCTCTATGGGATCAATCTCACGAGCCATCTGGTGAGCCTGTTAAGAGTTGCAATATATGTATATAAATAATAACAATTGAAATTAAGCAAACTTGAAAAAAAAATAAATATGAAGGAAAATACTTACCAATCGCCTAGCATGCTCCTCGTGAGGTATAAACACTCCAATGTGCTTAGAGACATTGGAAGCTGGGCTCACCTTCTTTGGCTTCCTATTTTTGACAGCCTGCTGGGATATCTTCCTATGATCAATAGAAGTCCAATGCTTATGCTCACAGAGGTTCATGATATCCTCTTGCATTTTATATAATAAAAATTATTAATATAATAGCAAAATATATATATATATATAACTTGTAACTAAAATTTATTACTTACATGAAACTGCTGCAGTTGCAAGTCAATGAAAGTCTTCCCATTATGCTTCTTTGTGTATGTGTACAAGAAGAGCTCAATGAGATCAACCTTATGAGCCAACTAGTGAGCATGTTAAGAGTTACAATATATGTATGTAAATATTAACAATTGAAATTAAGCAAACTTGAAAAAAAATAAATATGAAGGAAAGTACTTACTAATTGCTTGGCATGCTCTTGTGAGGTATAGACCCTCCAATGTGCTTAGACACACCAGAAGCTAGGCTTGCCTTCCCTAGCTTCTTATTTTTAGGAGCCTGTTGGGGTATCTTCTTATGATTGGTAGATGCCCAATGCTTCTATAGCTGCTCTCATGTGTCGTTGAGCATCCAACTCTCCTTCTTCTTCTTTACCTAGTAGAGGAGATCCTTATATCTTTTTGCAGCCTTCTTCATGAAGGCTGAATAAACTAAGACGTCGATTGCCTGATCCCACATATAATACTTCTATATACAATTTAAAAAATTAAATTAAATTTAGTATATTCCGTAAGTAAAAACAAATAATTAATTAAGTATTATTATACAACAAGTTTGCATACTTGTTATCAAATGTTATTTAAATACCTTGAATTCTTTCCAATAGTATTCCTTGATCTCATCTGGCACTCTCTTCCATGTGATGCCATCCAAATGAAGTCTAGTCTTGAATATCTTTGTTATATTCCTGGCAGTACCAATCAATCACATACTATAAAAACATTAAATGTTAGTTACAAATATTACAAGTAATAAAATGATATAAAAAAATGCAAATAGAAAAGATTTGATATGCATACCTGCCATCCTCTAAATGAATAGGATATTTGTGATCATGATAATGGAATACCCTGTGCTCAGCATCATCAAAATCAGATATAGAGGGACGAGAATAAGAAGGTGGGACAGTGGAAGGTGGTGGGTAGGATTGTGCAAATGGTCGGTTCAGTTCAAAACCGAATCAAATTGAAATAACCAAACAATTGAAATTAGTTTTTCCTCAAACTGAACTGAACCAAACTCTTAATGAAAAATGAATTGAATCGAACCAAAAAATTTCAATTCGGTTCAGTTTGGTCCATCGGTTTGGGCTGCTGAGGATGGTAGTTGGGCTTTTTCATGGACTTAAGACAAAATTCATGTAAATTTTGATTTTGCAACTTTCATTAAGGATATAGAAAATTTAAATTATTTATTTATCATAGATTATCGATTTAGAGAGGAAAATAAAATTATTTTAATTTTATTTAAAAATTATAATAAAAATATAAATTGTTATTAATAAATTCATCCATTATGGCAAATTCTCCCTACTTCTACAATGAATTTGATAGAACTAATAATCATTATTTGTCAAATAATAATTCATCCATCCATTTCATCCATCTACCTATATATCCATCCATCCATCTCAAATTCATACATAACAATAATACAATATTCCATTCATAATTAATATAAGATATTAGAAGAAAACATAATTAATACAATATTTATCAAACTAAAAAAAAGAAAAAAGAAAGAACCAAAATAAAGTAGGACTTGCAAGAAATAACAAACAAATTATTTAGTTTTTGTCTTCATGAAACAACAATTATTTTACAATTCAATGTAATTCTTAATAAACAAATAACAAGACTACATACCTGCATTATCAACTCTCAAGTGTCAATTATATTTTCATTAACATCACTTATATCAATATTAGTTAAGGCTACAAAATTAAGAAAAACACAACTAAATTAAACATTTTCAAATAAACTAAATGATGTAGAAATTTAAATCAAACAAAAAAAATAATTATTAGCATACCTTCTTTAAGTTTTTCAAGATCATGTAACTCTTCTTCAACTGACTTGGGGACTTTTCATGATCGCAACCAATTTTGAGCACATATTAGAGTTTCTACAATTTTAGGAGTTAAAGAACTCCTAAAAGCATCAAGAACTCTTCTTCCTATGCTAAAAGCAAATTTTGATGCTACCGTGGAAATAAGCATTGCAAGTACATCCCGAGCAAGATGTGAAAGGAAACCTACTATGATTAAGTTTCCACCACTTTAATATATCAAAATCATCTTTCTCCACCACAATAACACTTTCTTTAAGGTAGATATCCAAGTCAAATTTGCATTCTATTTCTCCACTCTCTATTTTATGTCTCTTGAATTTATCCCCTAATAGAAATCTTGACTTTTTTCTTAAGCCTTCAGGTTGAGAAGCTTCACTTGAAGATCAATTTTGTTCTTGATTTTGCACATTTTGAGATTGGAACATCATTCTATAAGCTTTAAACAACTCATCTATAACCTCCTTTATGTTCTTAGCCATATTCAAATGCTCTTGTTTTCCATATTTTTCACAAAGTACAAATTTAATGAACTCTAGCTTATATCGTGGGTCAACAACAATAGCCATATAAATAAGCTTGTTCATTTTTGTTGGATCACCCCAATATTTATCATACTTTGCTTTCATTTTTTCACCCATTGCTTTCACCTCAAAGTCAACACTCCCTATCCATTCTTTTAATAGGCAATTAATAGAACTAATCTCATGATAGAATTCATTAGATGTGACATACAATGAGCCCAAAATTCTCAATGTTAGCTCATAAAAATTAGCCAACATATCAACCATCCTCCTTACATTTTCCCAATCTAAAAATGTTGGCACCCCATCATTAAGCACAACTCTAAAGTATAGATCACAAGTCTCAAATGAATCAAATGCTCTTTCAAATTTTTTGGGCAACATTTAACATTAAATAGGTAGAGTTCCACCTAGTAGTCACATCTAAGCACAACAAATTTTTACTTTCTATGTTTTCTAACTCACAACACTCCTTAAATTTTACCAATCTAGCAGGAGATTGCCTCACAAATCTAATTGCATCCAGAACCCTCTTTATTGATGGATTCATTTCTTTTAATCCATCAACCACAACCAAGTTAATTATATGTGCAATACATCTCATGTGAAGGTGTTTCCCTTTTACCAAATCACAACCCCGAGAAGTCAACCTCACTTTTAACAATTGAATACAAGTATCATTGGAACTTGCATTATCAACGATAATAGTAAACACCTTTGCAATTCCTAATTCTTTTAAACATGCATCAATTTCCCTACCTAATACCTCCCTTCTATGACTCTCAATAGGGCAAAAGTTGATAATTTTTTTATGCAAGTTCTAATCTTTTATCAATATGGTGAGTAGTAATGCACATATAATTAATATTTTGCAATGAAGTCCAAATATCTATGGTGAGACAAATTCTTTGACCAAATTTTTAAAAATAATTCACCAATTTTAACTTCTCATCCAAGTATAATTGGTAACAATCTCATGAAATAGTAAAACGAGATGGAATTTTAAACCTAGGTTGTGCAGCAGCCATAAAAGCTGTAAACCCTTCACCCTCCATAAATTTGAATGGAAGCTCATCAACAATTATCATAAAAACTAATGTTGATTTAATAAATTCTTGATCAAACTTCCAAGTACTAAGGCTACCCATGTGCTCACCCTCTCCATCTATGATTGGTTGCAAGGACAATTGTGATTGTCTTGTTTGTGAATTATATGGATGATTTTTACAAGTACTCATGTGATTTTTAAGTGCAGAGGTGCCATTCCTTTTAGGATCACAATTATATACCTTTTTCACAATAATTGCACTTGTCTTTTTCTTGTACCTTCTTCCATGAATGAGCTAAAATGATCTCACACTTCTGGCCTTGGCTTTATATTCTTTCTCTTCTTCAATTTAGAAGTTGCCCTAGTCTTGGTTTGACTTCCAACATGAGGAGGTATTGATGGCATTCCTTGAGTATTAGTATTGTCTACTTGTGACATCTTACCTACAAAAAATAAGAATAAACTTTTAGGCAATAATCATAATGATCATTTAAATAAATGACAAATATGAGAGTCATATATTTTGCAAAATTCATGTCAATTTGAGCATTAATAAAATGACAAATAATTCATTTCAATTAGCAAATTAATTTCTTATAACATTTATATAATCTCAAGTTTCTTTGTTTACTTAAAGCTAATTAATTTTTCTCTACTATAAAGACAATTTTTATATATCATGAAGATGGACAAAAATTAGGCTATCTAAGTTGTCTAAGTTTATTCAATGAAAGAACAATTTATTCAAAGACTAAATTACAACACAGATAATTGCTAATGAAAAGCTCAACACAGTGTCACAATATAGATGCACAAATCAATCAAATATCATAAATTCATAATCAACAAACTCATAAGGCATATAATATAAATTTTATCAATTAGTTATCATAGATATTCAGAAATTACTGTAATTTTAGATAGATATTTATGTGTTAATTACAAACTAAAAATTAAACTAAATGAATATTACTTGAACTAAAGACTGAACTATCGATCTGAGTCTTCTGTGATGTTCAAAAATCCTGGCTATCCAGCTGTGAAATCCAACCCCACCACCAAGGGACAGTAGACAGCCACTGTGGCAATAAGCTACCTAGCAAAGAATGAACTAGATGGCTAGACAAAAATAGACAGAGAAGAAGACCCCGAAGCAATTAAACAATCAAAAAATTAAAAAAAAAAAACAAATGCCAACCTGAATCAATGAATTATCGATGGCGAGCCTTGATTGGGCTAATTGGATCACCAGTGACGAAGGACCGATGGTGATGAAGAAGAGAAGAAACACACAGCATAGAGATAGAGATGGTAAAGAAAATAAATTTGAGAGAGAGAGAGAGGGAGTCAAGAAAGATCAGAGATGGTGAGGGTGTGAGGGCGTGAGGTAGGAAGGGGTGAACTGGCAAAGGAATGAATTGAAAGAAGGAGAGGCAGAGAGCGCAATGGCCTTTGCAATTCACATAAACAGGAGAGGAGGAGAGTGGCCTTTGTAGTTCACACAAACGAAAAGAGGAAGAGAGCAGCCACAAGCAAACAGAGAATAGCTAGGGCTAAAGGTAAAAGATATGAGAAAGAGAATAATCTTATTCTTATTTGATTTTATTAATTATACATATAATATTTGAAATATTAATATAAAGTAATATAACTTCGGTCTGTTTGATTATAACTAAACTTCTTATGGTCAAAATCAAATCGAACCAAAATTCACTTTGATTTTATAAAATATTAACCAAATGGAACCATATTTGTAAAAAAATCAAACTGAACTAAATCAAACCAGTCAGTTTGGTTTTTTTATTTCGGTTCGGTTTTGCTCACCCCTAGTGGTGGGACAGTGGAAGAAGGTGGGGCAATGGAAGGTCGAACAGTGGAAGAAGTAGGTACAGTAATGTAAAAGGGAAGGTCACGAGGGAGATAGAATTGGTGGCAGGCTGTATGAATGGTGTGGTATTGGTAGGAAGTGTACATGTATCAATGGTAGAAAATGTAGGTGAAGGTGTAGAAGAAGCAAATGGGGGTGGAGGTCGATATATAGGTAGTCAACCATGAACAGTACTGCTTCCATGACCACGACCTCCTCTAGTGGCAGCATCTCCAAAATCCGACACATGTCTCGACTTCTATTATGTATGATAGCAAATATTTTGGATTGGATATATTATATGTAATTGCATGTAAAATATAAGAGTGCCAAAAAATATAACCATAAAAATGAAATTATTTTATTATAGAATTTTAAGTATTCAAATACACACTTTAAGTAGAAAAATTATAATGATTGGGAATCAATTTCTTCCTTATCATTTTCATCAATAATATCTTTTGTTGATTCATATTCTAATTCAAACTCAGATTCTGAATCTAAAGCATTATCTTCTTCATCGAGATTAATAAATAACTCATTCGGATCATTTAAAGATTCAGATGGCTCGTCCTTATAAATTCTGATGCAATGCAAATTAACATCATCTTCTTGGAATGCTTCTTTAGATGATGTCTTAATGTCCGACAAGTCTAAAATCTCTACAACTGATATAGTTTTAACCTTGCATAGAGCCCACCAATCGGCTTTATCTCATCATAGAGAGTGGTAAGGAACATAATACACCTGATAAGCTTTCAATGCCAATATAAATGGTTCGTACTTATTAATTATCTCTACTAGTGGTTGATTTCAACAAGATTAAAATGCTCGTGAACCTTCATTCCCAAATTTGGCATTGGATCAAACCATTTGCATTTGAATAATACCGTTCTCTTAATCAACAGTGTGGATATTTTAGTTGCATCACTTTGACTAATCAACCATAGTAGTCATATGCATTCTTGCTGTAGTTCAAACCCTTTATACAGACTTCACTATTGATTGATGATCTATCAGAGTTATATTTTTCTATGTGAAACTTGTATCCATTCCTAAAATAAATAGGATACTTCATGACAAGCCATAACAAACCCTTAGTAAGGTCAAGAATGCATTGATTTGTGATTCCATTTGTAGTATCATTAGCCTATAAGTTGAGAAAAAATTTTAACCAATAGGGAGTCAACATATGAAAATGAAAATATCAAATCTATCAAATATATGACATTATACTTACATATGAATTGAACTAACTAGAAAATTCTATCTCTAATCTTGTGTCTATATTATTAGTTGAAATATTTGAGATACAATTTCAATGTATATTTTTTACAAAAAAGGAAATGAACGAGTATCAGTCGAAAAATCTAACAATAGTTGTTAATTAGACTAAGTAGAAGTTATATGATTTATCTTACTCGACATATTCAGCTACTTTAGGACAATTAAGAATAATATAGGACTGAGCTCCTATATATTTTGAGTCCGTCATCATTCTTGCTTTAGGTCGATCAAATGATCTACCTAAATGAGTGAATATTGACAAATTTCTTAGGATATTATCCCTTCAGTCATTCTGCCATCATCATTATGAGTACTCTTTGATGCCTTGTACATACATGGGGTTCAAAATAGTAAGAGCAGAGTGATGATGCCTCCTCAACTAAGTATGCTTTACAAATCAACCCTTTAACCCTAGCTTTATTCTTGACATTATGTTTCACATGACGAAAAAATCTATAAATGAATATTTTATGCATATACAATATCAAATTTATTTGGAAATGAGTAAATGAATGTAAGGAAGAGATAATAAAGAATTTACCTCTCAAATGGATACATCCATCGGTATTGAACGGGTCTTACTATCTGAGCCTTATAAGCTAAATGTACCAGCAGATGCTCTATCGAGTCAAAGAAAGTTGGAGGGAAAATCTGTTCTAATTTATATAGGATTACTAGAATGTCATATTCAAGCCTTGCTATGTCTTCCTCTCTAATCATCGTCAAAGTCAGTTCTTTGAAAAATAAACTCAACTCCATCAATATTTTCTATACATCTCTTGGTAAAAGTGCTCAAAATGCAATAAGGAATAAACGTTGCATAAAAATGTGACAATCATGGCATTTCATTCCAAACAACTTGAGCTTTCGCATATCAACATATCTGCCCATATTGGATACATACCCATCCAGAAATCTGAGATTTTTTAGCCATTGACATAAGGCTTGTTTACTCTACTTATTCAGCATATACTTAGACTTTGGATGCCTCTTGATTACTTCATCCATTTGTAACTTGGTTGAACAACAGAATTGTTTTAGGTCTTCTCTTGATTTGACATTATCTTTGGTTTTTTCTTTGATGTTCATTACTGTATTGAAAATATTCTCAAACACATTCTTTTCAATGTGCATGACATCCAAATTATGCCTTATCATTTGGTATTCCAATATGGCAAATCCCAAAATATACTACATTTCTTCCACCCACAACCGCTCCTTTTTGTAATCTGAGCATTAATAGATTCCCACCCAACATCTATTACTTTCATCAATCTCAATCTAGTTATTTCCTCCAATATCTCTACACCAGACTGTATGGTTGGGGCCAAGTCATGAACTGCTCGATTCTTAATGAAAGAGATCTTATTCTGTCTAAACGGATGATCAGGAGGTGGGAATTTTTAGTGACAGTTAAACCATGAGTGCTTACCCTGTTTAAAAAGAGTAAAAGCATCAGTATTTTTCATATAATACGGACATGCAAGTATGCCTTATATGTACTAAATGCAGGAAAATCATTGACAGTCACATTAAAGTAGCTTGCATCTGGAAATTCTGTTTCCTTGATACAAGATATGTCTGCACTCTGATCTCCCACAATTGTATCAATTTTGCAATCAAAGGTTACAAGAAGACATCCAACTTCTGTGTGGGATTGTTTGATCCAGGGACTATTATAGAAAGAAATAAAAATTTCTCTTTCATACACATCCTAAGTGGCATATTATAAGGAGTGACAATAATCAGCCATGATGAACATTATTGTCTAGATTGACCAAAAGGTAGAAAATCATCAGTGCATAATCCCAAACGGATATTGTGGACTTAAAAAAAAACATCGGATTCACCCGACTGAAATGCTTTCAAGCTTCAGAATCTAAACAATATTGTATTACACCCTCTCTCTCCTCATGCTCATCATGCCATCTCATATGCTTGGCAATTGATTCAGATGCATACAACCTCTATAGTCTCAGAGTCAATGGAAAGTAGAACATTTTCTTATAAGGAACTTTCTTCTTTGACATATTAACACCTCAACGCCTAGGCTTGTTGAAAACCACAAAACTTGCATGTATTCAGATTAGCATCTTCCCCCCAGTATAACAAGCAATTATTTTTATAATAATGAATCTTCTCAACTAGAAGTCCTAGTGCCTGCATTAGCTTCTTAATGTTATAGAAATTTTCAACCATCGTACTATCATCAAGCAACGACTCATTATACCATTGTAATATCTCGTTATAACACCTTTCAGATAAATGATGCTCTAACTTGATATTCAATAGTCATGCTATGGCAGATAATTTTGATTGTTTTTCATAACTAGGCCACAGAGGCTCATTAGCAGCATTTAACATATCATATATTTTTCGAGTCGTGGGATTCAGTTCTTTATCAATTTTTGTCCAATGAAATCCCAGACCAACGACATCAATTACCATATTATGATATGTAGATAGAGAAGCATCATAATTAACTTCACAATGATTTTCATCTGCGGCTGAAGTTCAAGACCCACTAACTTCATCGTGCAAATACCAATCATAATAATTGGACCCAAAACCCCTCTTTATTATGTGTAGTTTGACAGTATTTGGATCAAGAAAATTCTAATTCTGATATCTATTATGGACACACGGACATCTAATGTTACCCTTACTCATAAATTGAGGCTGGGATGTAGTAATCACATAATTCAAATTTTCCTATGTGTGTCTTATCTTGTTTGGTTTTAATTATCAATATCTAATTATACCTCCTTATATCTCAAATCCTATAGAGTAAGAACCTAATCTATTTAGAAACTCATTGCTATATAACAAGATTATTGATACATTTGAAATTCATATTGCTGCATAAATTTTGACAGCATCTCCCTATAGTTCTCCTAGTGCAAAATATTAAAAATGTCTCGACATAAGACTTTTTTAGTATACATTATAAGAACATATAGAAGATGATATCGAAACTTAAAGCAATAGCATGAAATCAAATGATACAGCAAGCTATATAAATAATAACATCTCTAAACTATCCACTTGGATAACTCAGTATCCTCTCATTATCTATTGAGAAGGACACCAAATAGATATCTAAGGTACACCTAAATTTTGCTAGTAAATTTTAATTAATTGTATTTTTTGGGCATCTAATAGTACGACGTCCAAAAATACAATTAATAATAAATTAATGTGCCCACTAACAAAAATAATAACTATGAAAATAAATTAACGTGCAAAATAGTAACATAAATAATAACTATATAAAAAATATTACACATTTATCAATTAAATACAAGTAAAAACATAAGAAATTAACAATATAAACATATATATAAATTGAAATACTTGTTCAATTTTACTCATTTTTTTATATTTTTATTAAATCATAATTTTGGATAAATTATGAAATCCTGGCATTTAAAATTATTTATTTTAAGGCAAATTTCCTATCTTTTTATTAATTATTTTTCATTTTAATTTAATCATAGTTACTATTTTGGGTAAATTATGAAATGTTTGAATTTGAAATTTTATATTTTAAGGCATATTTATTTTTATGTATCTTCATATATTTTTATTTATCTTTGTATATTTTTATTTAATCAATATTAAAAATAAAGAAGAATATTTTGATTAAATTATGAAATGCTTGCTTTTAAAATTTCTTACTTTTAAGGCATATTTGTTTTTTTTTTCCTTCTTTTAATATTTTGTAATTAATCATAATATCATTTTTTAATTATTTATAAACTCTAATTAGTTAGTGTCAATATTTATTGAATATATTGCATTTTCAATATATTATTTAACAGCATCTTCAGTTACTAAATATCTTTTAATATTTAGTAAATATTTTTTATCATCTTTAGTAAATATTTATATATTTGGTTGAACTTTTTGACCATATTTTTTAATTAATTTCCATTTAAATTACATTTTAATTTATTTTACTTTTTATTTTATCTAATAAATATTCGACACAAACATCTATTTTTTTAAAACATAGAAAAATAAAAAAAAATACAAAGTAAAATAAATTAAGCTATGAAGTAGTTATACATGTGTCACAATCCGCCTTTTGAGCCGTGGCGGTCCTAGGGCATAGGAAAACATAAGGTTATCTAAACCCGTAAAACCCACTTAACTTATAATCTCATTCAATTATCATATTATACCTTACCCCATAACTGTAACCTGATACCCTTTCCTTGTTACCCACTACTCGTTTACCATTTCTTAACTAACTTATACAACCATTCATAGTCACAACTTGTAAGATTTCTAGGATTTCATTTCATATCAATAACTCAATGTACATTATTCATACATTTCACAATAATAATACAATAATTTTTTATCATACATGTAACCAATAACATTCTAGTACTAAACCTCTGGCTACCATGGAGCTCTAAACAGTGGTCTTCAAAAATTGAGAATCACAACACTTGTAATTTACCGGATGATTTCCAAGCGGAAGAACATGGCTTGGAATTTATCTTGTTGACTTATCGATCATGCCTGAGAAATTGAAACCACTAGAGAATGAGATAAGACTCAGTGAGCACATAATAATACAAAATACATACATATGTACATAAATGCATAGTGAGTATAGGAATCAATAGCAAGAAGGCTCTTTGTAGAAATGGATAGTTTCAATCAATGTTATCATTAGGTTCAATTTCTCATTTAAGTTAGAAATAGTATCATTATCAGAAATAACCCACTTGTGGAAGCAGAATGCTATCTACATACATAAATTCAAGAGTGGCGGCCTAAGACTTGCTCACTTACAAGTATCATATTACGTAAGACTGATCGGATCTTACGGTTAGGTATTCCCCCTAACAGAGGTTGGATACTCTCACCCTACTCGCAGGCTTTACCAAGTGCACAAGGTTTAGTGTCTTTCCCCACACCAAAAAAGGGTTTCTGCTCATCAATAGGTTTCCAAAGGGACAATTTGTATAAGTTTCACATTAAGGAATCCAATGAACACATTACAAATTCAACATGCTAGGTTCATAATAATCAATCATCATGAAGAAGCATTAATTTAAAGGCTCATTGTTCAACTAGCAATTCAAGCTCATCAAGGCATTGGAATGTTTCAATGATCATGGTTTGAACAATAAAGACATATAGTACAAGTTATTATATATTATTAAGTACTCACCTTGGACTCCTTTGCTCCTATTGCACTTGACACTTATGGCAACATCCTTACCATTGACTTTGGATTCTACACATTTGCAAATTAATTGCACATCAATCACTATTAAAGTTAAGATATACTACACATATACCTGTTACTAATCTTAACATTTTCCTTAGTCATTCTTCAAATAGCCAAAGCTATTCATTGTATGAAGGATAATTCCTTTCCTCCAAATCTCACATTTCAACTTTGAGTACAACAATATAAACAAATTCTAATGTTCAATAGAATCAATTCTACTTTTACCATTAAATTCCATAAATAAGTCTAGTTCATTAATTTTGGGGAAAGTCACTTCTATCAATAGGATTTGAAAACTACCATTATACAAATCATCTAATGCCTTCTTAAGCTTGATTTTCTCTTTACTCTTATGAATTCAAATTCAATACTTAAAATCTCCAATTTTTTCATAAACTTAGAAATTTGGGGAAACTATTAACTCTTTATCAAATCTTCAAATTGATCATAAAACTATGTAATTAGTATAACATAAAACCCATAGAATCATTCAATTGTCAATATCTAGCACAAAAAGTTTAAGTTCCCTTAAGATATTCAAATCTTAACCCAAGCTTCCAAGGTTCACTTTAACACTTCTAATTCAATATTCTTCATCTAAAACACCCATAGATGTAATCAATCATAATTTAGAACAATTCTATAGTCATACACCAACATGGCCAAATTCCCATATAAGGTGCACAAAAGATTTCTCAAGCAACCTAGTCAAAAAAATAAATTTTAAAACATAAAAAGAAAGGATAAACATAATCCCTCATCTTGATTAGCTTTGATTTTCCAAAGTTCGTATTGCAAGAGAGATAGAGAGAATTATAGAGAGAGGGTGGAGGATTTTGTGTAGAGAAAGTGGCTAAAATGAATTTCTCTAACATAATTTTGCTTATATATATATATATATATATATATATATATATATATATATATATATATATATATATATATATATTAAGTTGGATGGTGAGGATTTATCAAGTTAAAACCAATGGTTAAGATTTAACCTTGATGAATGGCTATGATTTGATCAAGGTGAAGGGCTAGAATTCTCTCTACAAATGTGAGAGTTATCACAAGGTGCTAGGTGTTACAATGAAAGCTTGACTCATGTGTACGAGAGAACAAGAGTTTCACTTGGTTAAGTATTTGACTTAGTCAACTTTGGTGACTAAAGAGCTACACACCAAAGACCCATTCTCTACACACACTTTATCTATTGTTTTGGGCCAACCATTTGTTCAAAAGTTTGGATGTTGTATCCTTCCTAAGCCCAATGGGCCGGCCATCCAATGGGTTTGGGCTTTTGAGTCCAAAAGCCCAATAACAAATCCTTATATGCATGTTTCAAACTCGGTACTTAATATATTTTCCATTTCATTTTTTTTACTCTAATAGATATATTTCTACATTCTAATATCACTACACACTCTAGATATTTTTAGAGAAATTCCATACATATCATAATACCCATTTACTAACTCTTTACTAACATTGATCAAGTATGAATATCACATAAGCTCATTGGGTGAAACTAAGTTTGACCTCCATTATACCATTGGAACTTTAATTAAATTCAATTTCCCATATCACTATCATCACCTCCCAATGTCTTAGGAGATGTGAACACCCATTTACTAGCACTTTAGATTCACATTACAAATAAATTTTTTAACATATTCACATTAAGTCAAACTTGATTTGACTTTCATTTTATCATGAAAGCACATATCAATGTTGACTTCCCTCGTTACTCATTATCACATTATTCATTAAATTCACTTCATGTGATGTTCTTAAGGTTCTTAGTATACTAAGAGGATCTTAAATGATACGATATATGGACATTATCATGTCATCACTACTGTTTATAGTTGGTTAAGGAAACCTTGAGTATTACAACATGTTGATAAATTATTATTTACATCATAATTAAATATACATGCTAATAACTTATATTTTACATGCCAATTAATTTTAAATTACATATCAAATTATAAGCCAATAAATACACATTTATTCAAATTCTAAAATTAAATACAAAATGTGTAATATTATATGATTTGCAAGTTAATTAAAAGAATTACATATATACCTCTTGTAGTATAGAAAAGCAAACTAGTGCGTTATTACAGGATTAAATTACCAACTAAACTGAAATTACAAAAATAAATAATTAAAATAACAAATTGATAAATTGTCAACTTTACACATCAAAATCGACTAAATGCACAACATTATATTATCTTTGTACATAAATGATATTACAACACAAAAATTTAATAAAAACTTTAATAAAAACATAATTTAAAAAATAATGCACATATCCAATAATAAAATACAGAAATTTTATTTTCAAATAAATTAATCAAAAATTTACAGAAATAATTTAATATCACTCAAAAATAACTACTATCAGTCAAAATAATTTCCTATAAATTTTCATTAAACTAACAAATATTAATTTAGTAAATTAATTTAAACTAACGAATATTCATTAATTGGTTAACGAATATAAAAAATAATGCACATATCCAATAATAAAATATATAAATTTTATTTTCAAATAAATTAATCAAAAATTTACAGAAATAATTTAATATCACTCAAAAATAACTAATATCAGTCAAAATAATTTCCTATAAATTTTTATTAAACTAACGAATATTAATTTAGTACCAAATACTTTCATAACATAAAAATAAATAAAACCAAAATTTATCTTTTTAATTAATCAAGTTAATTAATCTTTTTAATTAACTAAAACTCTTTTTTTAATTAATTACTCAATTAATTAATTAATTAATTAATTAATCACTCTTTTTTCAAAAATCAAATTAATACTTTTCCTTAATCCACCCTTCATCCAAATTAATTAATTAATCATTTTAATTAATTAATCCATCAATCCATCCATTTCATCACATTAATTAGTTAATTAATTATTTTAATTAATTAATTAATCTCCCAATCAATCCAATCATCCGGTCTTGATAAAATGAAACTTCGATCTAATAAAACCCTTGCTCACTAAAAACAAAGGTATCAGTCTTTTTTCTTACTTTCAACATACCCAAACCAAAATCAATATGATCAACTCTTAAACCCTCTACTTAATTATGGAATAAACTATGTGAGTTTTGATCCCCATTCAATGGGGTACATAGACACGTTTAGAATCTAAATCCAAATACCAATCAATCTCCTTTCCCCTTTTAATTAATATAATTTATGAATGTTTTATTTTAATTTTTGCACTCATACCATACTCATGCATTAATTATGATATTGTCATATAATATTTGTCATCCATGAAATTAATTTTTCAAAGTCAAATTAAACTTAAGAGCCAAATTTAGATTATTTAACCAAAAACGTAGTCCCCAAGCTCAACTTGATTCGAAGACTAGTGATTTTTATCCTTGGGTAAATTAGTTGCAAAATTAATAAATTGGAGTCAATTTGGATTTTTTCCTTAATGTTTTCCCAACTAAATAAAATTAAGGTGGCAACTCCTAAAATCATTTTCAAAATCAATCAATCTGAACCCAAGGGTTCCATGCATCATGAGTCTAAATACAAATGAGCATCTCAATTCCCTCTAGCGGACTAGGCTGGTGCTCGGGCAAGTCCTCACATGTGCCAGTGATTGAATTATGTATAATTATCTTGTACAATTCTCATTTTAATCATCAAGCAGAAAACAATTAAATAAGAATTGTTTTTTCTTTTCTTCCACTTGTTTAATAATTATTATTACTTAGCTCTCATAAAAATCTTCAATTGCTATCAGAGCCAATCAATCGTGGATCGTGTTTTCCAACATTTGTGTACAAACTATTTGTATATAAAAAAATTTTATCTCGTGCACAGTTTGGAACTATGAAGTTTTATTGGTTTGGAACCATACTTACTTGTCTTTGAATACAAAAGAAGTTGCACTCTTTGCTAACAGAAGGAAGAATCAAACTCGTAATCAAACTAAAGGGAAGATATAAGAGAATCCACAAGTAGGGGGAGCTCAACAGAAGCAATACCAGCAAAGTAAACAGTCTAAACAGTTTAGACGTTAAAATAGCAAATGTTTCAATTGTGGCAAGAAGGGACATTACGTGAGAGATTGCTAGTCTAAGAAGTATTGAAAGTAATGCAGCAATTGTAATCAATCATCAACAACTTGAGCCTGAGTGGGATGTTGAAGCATTATTTGCAACTATAGAAATAATGCAAAAGGAGGATTATAATAATTTAGAAGTTATTGAAGATCCAAGCCTCATGAGTACCACAATGGAGGAAGAAGAAGAGCAAGTCTCTAGTGCCTCCACTTCTCAAAGAATTAATTATGAGAAGGATTGGATCTTTGATTCTTGGTGTTCTAGTCATATGACAGGAGACAAGGAGAAGCTCTGCAATATTTCAAAGTACAAAGGCAAGTGAGTTGTAATGACTACAAATAACTCGCGATTACCAATTACTCATATTGGAAACACAGTGATCAATTCAAGTCAAAAGCAAGTAAAATTAGATGATGTTTATAAAGTATCAAGGATGAAAAAGAATCTTGTGTCAGTTTTACAACTTATAGATACCAGCAAGTTTGTTGTGTTTGGCCCAAATGATGTTAAAGTTTGTCAAAAAGTCAAAATAGTTGACAAGCCAATAATGAAAGGACAAAAGATAGACTCTATATACGTCTTGTTAGTAGCAAATGCTTATGTAGAGAAGACAAAAGGGGGTGACACAACTGATGATAGCAATATATGCCCTAGGAGCCATATTATAGTTATGTAATTATGGAAATTAATTTCCAATGGCACGATAATATATTCATAATGTGAAAAGATTTTCATATTATTGAATATAGTCCTTAAGTATTTGTAAGAGGATCTATTCTTAAGTGTTGAGAATATGGGAGACAGATCTCTCTTATACAAATATTTTAAAGTTGTTCATGGTCATAGGATTAATGACTGGGCATCATTAATTCTAGAAGACCATCACCTCTGTTTGTTTTTTATAATCAGTATGTGATACAAATGAAACAATAGCTCTTTTGTATCAAATTTTAAATAGAACTTAAACACAATAAGTATATCAGTATCAGAGAGTTTCTGCCCTTGGAATATCTATCAAATGAGCCTGACAGAGGCTCTATTTATAAAGCTGCTGAGGAGGGCACCGGCGGTACAGATAGTGGCACCAGCAGCTTACTAGCGGCACTGGCAAATCGCTAGATGTCCGGGCTGCACGTTGGACGTGCCACTCGTACCACCAGCACGCATTTCATGCCACCTATAAGGCAGCACAGCCGGCATGCCGCCTAGAGAGGTGGCGTGCCTGGCGCATGCTGACTGGTTGGTTTGACCTATTTCCTACTTTTTTATCTATTTTTGGTCCATTTCAGTTCTGATTCAAGCTTGGTTTGATTCTATGGGTTCATGACTGAAAAGCAATTGATTAGAGGTGAAAGATTCAGGAAATTTATTTTTCAATGGGACGCTACCCTGCACCCTGCAAGGGGCGCTGCCCCTTTGACCCGCTAACTAGCTAGTAGGACTGTCATATGCATAGTGCACTATTCTTAGTAGGTGTCGAGCTCGGTTTGATTCTATAGGTTCATGACTAAAAAGCAATCGACTGGAGGTGAAAGATTCAGGAAATTTATTTTTCAACGGGACGCTACCCTGCACCCCGCAAGGGGCGCTGCCCCCTTGACCCGCTAACTGGCTAGCAGGACTGCCATATACGTAGCGCACTATTCTTAGTAGGTGTCAAGTTGCAGCCGAATCATAAGGGTACAAATTTGAGGGTTCACAGCTACCCCGTCATCAGAATTAGCTTTAAGTAAAAGGCAATTCTGATAACAATGAACCTTGGGAAGAGATGCCATATCAGACTTTGGGCTTATGCTTTTGCAATATCAAATTTTTGGCTTATATGTTCTTTTGCCATGTTAGATTCTAGGTTGTGCCATTTCAAAACCTGGGCTATACCATATCAGACTCTGGGCTTGTGATATCTGCTTGTGCTTATCATGCATAAGGACATTCATGCTTTGTGCAAACTGAACCTTATGAAGGACAAATATAGTATAAAGATATGAACCTTTTAGGAGAGGGCCCATAGGATAAATGAGGTTTTGCCAATGGCTATTGGTTTGATTTTGGCATTTAGATGTGAGAATGGTCATGGTGATCTTCAATGAAGGCTATATGTCCGGCCTAATTATTGGTGGTAAAGATGATATGGTGAATTTTAATCAAGGCTATCTGTTTTGCCTAGACTTTAAGATTTGGTCCACCTAGGGAATTCAAATGGGTTTAACAAGGCCACCTATTCAGCCTTACTATTAGGGAGATTATGATCAAAGTTATCTATTTGGCTTTGATGTTTA
This sequence comes from Reutealis trisperma, assembly GCA_947687605.1. Lineage (NCBI taxonomy): Eukaryota > Viridiplantae > Streptophyta > Magnoliopsida > Malpighiales > Euphorbiaceae > Reutealis > Reutealis trisperma. The sequence continues at coordinate 134,673 of CANTUT010000610.1, forward strand.
GGAAGATTAGGATCAAAGCTATCTGTTTGGCTTTGGTGGTTGGGAGGATTATAGTCAAAGCTATCTATTTGGCTTTGGTGGTTGGGAGGATTAAGGTCAAAACTATTTGTTTAGCCTTGGTGGTTGGGAGGATTAAGGTCAAAACTATCTGTTCAACCTTATTGGTTAGGAAAGTTGAGATCAAAGCTATCTGTTTAGCTTTAGTATTAGAAGGATTGGGATCAAAGCTATCTGTTCGGCTTTGGTATTAGAAGGATTAGGATCAAAGCTATCTGTTCAGCTTCGGTATTAGAAAGATTGAGATCAAAGCTATCTGTTTGGCTTTGGTGTTAGATTTAGAGAAGGTTATGTCTAAAAGACGAGGGGTGTGGGAATGTCAACATGGGTGGCTTGACCCGGCTTGCCCATTAAAAGTTACGGTTGAGGATTAGTCCTTATAGGGAAATATCTTAGCTAAGGAGGATAGGTATGGTTAGGAAATCCATTTAAAAAGGCTTAGTCTGATTCTACCTTAAAGGAGATCATAGGCTTCATAAATGAAGGCCTTTTGAGAGTGGGCTTCATGCTGAAGGCTTTTTGGTTTAAAGGTAGGTTGAAACTTTTAAATTTGAGCTTCTTAACAAAGGCTTTTCGATTTGGGCTTCTTAATGAAGGCTTCTGGATATGGGCTTCTTAATGAAGGCTTCTAGATTTGGGCTTCTTCATGAAGGCTTTTGGTTTAAGCTTATTGATGAAGGCTTTTTGGGAGATATGCCTCGACTTCTAGTTTTGCTAAATAAACTAGATTTAAAGATGATAAGCCCTGATAGACTTGGGAATTTTGGTTCTACTCATTTTGAGATTATGCCAAGGAATGGGTGGTATGTGGTATGATTTGCCGATGAAGCTTGGGATGGAACAATATGATTTCATAAAGTTCGAGAATGGTCTTGAAGGTAGATTGAAACTTCTACAAAGAATTATGGAGGTTGTATAATTTTGCTTTTTGTAGCATAGATAATGGAAAAGAGCAAGTCCAGCTTTTCTTGTTATTTAAGATTGAAGAGACTTTTAGAGTAACACTTAATTGGTTTGACTTTATATAAATTGCACTGGCTAAAACAAAGAGCCCTTAGGATTGTCTAAAAGGCTAGTAAAAGAAGACAACTTGGGCATTATGTTCCCAAATGAGAGATAAGCATGTGATAGACTAAAGATATGTATAAGGGATTGTGCCTTAGCTCTTTGAGCTAAGCAATAGGATGGATTGACAATAGATGACAACTTAGGAAGATATGCCCCCCATTGTAGGATAAGGTAATAGAAGATTGTATATCCTTAGAAAATAAACCTCTGGTTAAGAAGGATGATAGATTGATTGAAGATGATTTGATAACCTCAGACATATGGGAAGATGACTTGGATGAGTTCTCTCTCTCTCTCTCTCTCTCTCTCTCTCTCTCTCTCTCTCTCTCTTTCTAAGCTCTAACTTTTGCCTAAGCTGCCCTTTTTGGGTTTTCAACTCAGCGAGCTTGCATTAATGAATTTTAGGAGAAAATATTTCACCATGATTTGGGCTACTGCTTTGAGGGGCTCTGGCCTTTGAATTTTAGATTTGACAAAGATCTTTTTTGAACTTATTGCCCTTGTTGAGGTGCATTGTTTGATTACCTAATGTGCAATAGGTAATTCCATTTGCTCTTTGTGCTTCAATTATTTGATGAGAGATCCATTACTTGACCTTCTTGGATTAGGAGCTGATGAGGCGATAGCTAATTTCTAAGCATCTCAAATTCTAATTTATGTTGATTGTGGTGGGTTTAATTGATTGTTCATTCATCTCTTTTTTTTCCTCTTTTTCTTTTTTTTTTTTTTTGTTTTTTGTTCTCTCTGTCTCTTTTTTTTTTTTTTTTTTTTTATGGCTCATCCATGCTAGACTAAACAAGGAAGACGAAAAGAAAATGTATATGCATTACTATAAAGGAAACTTTATTACAAAGTGACAAAAGGAACCGCTATGGTTGATGAGAATACAGAAAAATAAGAAGATGACAAACTCAGACTCAAACTTTGAGATTCAAACTCAAGTTTAGACTTGGAATTCAATCTCAAACAGGTCATATTAGCTGAACTTGAACTATTCCATGACATGCCTTCTAGGGCTAAGGTAAGGTGGCGTTGAGTGAGAACTAGATTCCTCATCACTGTTTAGGTTGGTGGTGGGGAATTCCACTTGAAATGATGTACTTTGGACACAATCCTCAACTTTTGATGCAGTTGCAACTAAAGCTCTAAATGTGGGTAGGTATTGTGTTAACAAGTAGGCTCTGTAGGCAGGAAGTAGATTCTTGACAATGATATCTACTTGTTCTTGCTCGGTTGGCGTTTACCATTTGAGCAGCTTTAGCCCTCCACCTAGTAAAGAACATAGAGAAGGACTCATTTGGGAGTTGTTTTATGGTTTCTAAATCCCTCTTCTTGTAATGTCCACTTCACTATTGTAGTGGTACTATTCAACAAATGCCTTGCAAATGTCCTCCTAAGTCTGTTTTTAGGTATCATCTAAGTTAATAAACCATCTTAGGGCAGTATCAGTAAGGGTTTGATGAAAGAGTTGAGCAAAGAGCTCATTATTGATACCAAAGGGATGCATTTCCCCCACGTACATTTTTAAATGGATCTTAGGGCAAGTAGTACTATCAAATCTGTCTAAATTTGGCATCTTGAACTTTGGCGAAACTCTTGCATTGGGAAATAAGCTCAGGGTGCCTATATCAACCAGGGTCTCTTTATTCTTCATATTATTTAGCATTTTTTCCATGTGCTTCACTTTTTCCATGAAGGTTTTGATTTTAGGGTTGACCTCCTTCCTTTGCAAAGGATCCGTAGGTCGGGAAGTGAGAGTAGGGGTGAAATTTGGTGATTGAACTATCATGGGTTGATAGAGTGAGTTGTTTTTTAGGAATTCAGGTGATGGAATAGGTAATGGTGGGATCGTGTCAGTGTTTGCAGGCTCTTTTTCTTTGGAATCAGCTCTGGAAGTGAATCCATAAGCAAGAGAAAGAGCGAGTCTTAGGTCAGATTTGAGTAGTTTTAGGTCGGTTGAGTTTTAGGCCAGGGAGGTCTGTTCCAACATGGTATGGACATCTTCCATGATAGCCCTCCTTTGGGCCTTGAGCATGTCTTGGAAAAGAGCTTCTTGCCTCTTCATCATAGTATCTTAGTGTTCAAAGAGCTTAGCAAGAAGCTCGTCAAAGATTTCATCAGCTTTGGTAGCAGTGATTTCATCTCCTACAACAGACATCTTGTCAACCTTTGAAAGGGAAAAGGAACTGGGTTAGTATCAAGCTTTAGAAAAAAGGGTTATAGGGAGGTGTGACAAACCAAAGGATCTTAGGTTTAATGACAATGGATGATAGTGTCTTGTGGTTAGCTTGACGATGTATAGGTGAAGATGAGGATAGAGGTGTATGATGTTAGCTAGGTATATATTTAGCTAAGGGAGATAAGTTAGATTTTAGCTTTGGGTGGCTAGGTTAGAATTTAGCTTGGGGTGGCTAGGTCAGATTTTAACTTTGAGTGGCTAAATCAGAATTTTGCTTTAGGTGATTAGGATTATGATTTAGGAATTGTTTACCATGGGCTTAAGGATAGAGGGACCATGGATTTTGTGATTAGGTATGGATGTACCATGGATTTGGATGTTGGGTGGACCATGGGTTTGGTGATAGTTGGATAATGGGTTAGACTAGATTATGGGCTTAGATGGGCCATGGGTTTGGATAGTGATGTAAGAGATGAAACTTAGTCAGCATTTAGTTTGGGTAAGGATAAAAGTGATGCTAAGTCAGTATTTAGCTTTGGTAAGGATGGTTGAGGATAATGCTATATCAGTGTTTAGCTTAGATAAGGACTATGATAGATGAAATCTAGATCAGTGTTTAGCTTGGGTAAGAGTTGTGAAAGATGAAAGCTAGGTTAGTATTTAGCGTCGGTAAGAATTATGAAAGATGAAGTTATATCAGTGTTTAATTTGGGCTAGGTTAATGTTTAGCTAGGATAAGAATTATGGAAAAGGATGAGGGTACCATAGACGGGTTTATTTTTACCATGAGTTTGACATGGGTTTGGATAGGACTGGTTCATGGGTTTAGGTGAACCATGAGTTTTAGGTTTTGATCATAGGTTTAGGTGGACCATGAGTTTTGGATTTTGATCATGGGTTTAGATGGACCATGGGTTTTGGGTGTTGACCATGGGTTTAGATAGACCATGGGTTTTGGGTTTTGACCATAGGTTTAGGTGGACTATGGGCTTTAGGTGTGAAGGTGTTTGGATATGTTTTTTACTCTTCACAAGGTTCAAGCTATGCATGCATGTATGCATGAATGAAAAGGCTTTATGATAATGACATATTGAATTCAGTATTATGGTACATACACTCCTAAGGAAGGTTCTATGAGTCATTACATGAAAGGGTTAGGGTAGTTTAAAGGGAACCCATCATACTAGAGATGCGATATACCTAACTATATGTGAGACAAGGAGCCTCACATGGGTCCAATGGTACGTGCATACTCATTACACCTCTAAAAGGATTAGAGGATACGTTATGGGCTGGATGATTTCACTATCGACAAGCAGACCTAAGGAAGGTTTCCCACTCGATGTTACTTTCTATCCTTTGTTTTCCTAGAAAGCTAGGGTTTTTGGACAAGAAGTTCGACGTAGTGATGCATAACAGAGCTATTTCGCGTTTAAAGCCAAACTCAGTATTTAACCAAAAGTAATCCACTTTATATTTTATTTGAAAAAGATTTTAAGTCTCCAGTAGAGTTGCCAACTGTAAGGCCTCACCGGAGCACCGGTCCGATCTGCCGAGGAATCAAAATGCTCTTCAGGAGAAACTCCATGATTGTAACTCGCGGTGAGTTCAGAAAATTGATTTTTATAATTTGGAAGTTGTGAAAGTGAATCGCCACTTTAATTTAATTGTTTTAATTGAGAAAATTAAAGAAAACCCAACATGATTGACTCCATAAAATATTTGATTTATCCCAATAGAAAATGCACTAATCTGCGAGTGATCAAAGAGGGCTCAGAGATCAGGTTTTGGTAATTGCACAATTGAGAAAATATAATTTTGTTTAGTTTGGCTAAAAAGTGCAAAATAACTCTTAAAAAAGGAATTTTTCACGTATGCATGAATAGGAATATAATGATGCATGAAATAGATATATATGATAAGATGAAATGACAATTATGGATAAATAAGTAAGAATAAATCCTACTTAATTATTACAAGATCAAAACGAATAAAATAAGAGGATCTTTCCTCTAGCCCTTATGGGTACTAGGAAAAGCACACATTCGTCAACTAAGTTAACACATAATCAGAAATAAAAGATTAATATAAATAAATCAAAGTAAAAGGGAAAGAATGTTAATAAAAAGATTTTGGAGTTGATGCCTTTTCAGAATGGCAGCCTACGTATCCTATTGAATAGGAAGTAAACCCTATGCAGTTCTTCCTTCTTGCGAAGGAGGGGTTCTAAAAAAAGTGCTGGTCTATTTATTAATTTAATTCTAATCTTTAAAATAATAAGTTTTATATCTTTTCTGTTTTAGACCTAAAGAGAATTCTAGATATGAGTTTAGAATCTTGAGAATGGAAAGAGGATTATACCTTTGCTTTCCTTGTCTTTTGGATGAATGGAACAAGCTTAGCTCTGGATCTCAACTCCACCTTGGATTTGAGACCCTAAATTTGAATCTTAACAGCAAAAGATTAGTGAAATAGCATCATGAATGTAATTAAAATTGAAATTGAAACAATAGATCTTTTGTATCAAATTTCAAACAGAACTTAGACACAACAAGTATATCAGTATCAGAGAGTTTCTGCCATTGGAATCTGTGTCAAATGAGCCTGAAGGAGGCTCTATTTATAAAGCTACTGAGGAGGGCGCCGGCTGTGCGGACGGCAGCACCGACAGCTTACTAGAGGCATAGGCGACACCAGTGAGTCGCCGAACGTCTAGGCGACACATTGGGCATGCCGCCTATACTGCGGGCATGCATAGGCGGCACACCGGAGAGGTAGCGTGCTTGGCATGCACTGACTAGCTGATTCAACCTGTTTCATACTTTTTCATCCATTTTTGGTCTGTTTCAGTTCCCATTCGAGCTCGATTTGATTCTGTGGGTTCATGACTGAAAAGCAGTCAATTGGAAGTGAAAGATTCAAGAAATTTATTTTTCAATGGGACGTTGTCCCCTTGACCTCTACCCGCTAACCAGTTAGCAGGACCGTCGTATGCATAGCGCACTATTCTTAGTAGGTGTCACGCTGCAGTCGGATCATAAGGGTGCCAATTTGAGGGTTGACATGAAGAAAAATGAACATAAAACTCTTTTATACTCATCTTCAACAAGACTTAACTCTTAAGTCTTCACAAAGACTTAAATGCCCTTATAAGAGGATCTATTCTCAAGTGTTGAGAATATGGGAGACAGATCGCTCTTATACAAATATTTTAAAGTTGTTCATGGTCATAGGATTAATGACTAGGCATCATTAATTCCAGAAGACCATCACCTCTGTTTATTTTCTATAATCAGTATGTGATACAAATGATTATAGAGGCAGTGAGTCTCATACTGCTTGACATATGATGTCGATACAAACATGTGGATATTCATAGGATGAATAGTCAAACTGTGATGTTAGATGATAATAATATGGGATTTTACTACTTGTCAATTATTTATCATCTAGGTCATAATAGTGCATATAATCCTTTGACTTGAAGGATACTATATCTCATATACAGGAAGTTAGAATTTATTACTGCTTACATAGACATACTATTCATGTACTGATATATGGCATGTGATGGTTCCAATTTGTTATGTATGGAGATAAGTGATCGCCAAGATAGAATTCATTACCTCGAGTAAACGAGATTAAGATCCTATGCTATATGGTTATTCTTGATAACTAAAGCTCTTAGCCAGGATAGACAAATTCACTGGAAAGAGTTTCTAGTAGGAATCTAATCTTATCAAGAATTAGAACCGAGATAAGGACATAGAATCGAGGCACATTAGAATTTAACATAAACCATTACCCTAGCCAAAATTTGGATCTTTAATGAAGGGATTCTAGTGCATGATGATTTATGATCGATAGTCCATGTGATGTTTAAAGTTATCAACTATAAATATTCATTTCTAATTAGGTAGTTGTGACATAGAATGCTAGCTGTCCCTCACAACTTATGGGACTAAGTGTGAAGTGGGGATTTCACATTAGTAGAGAAAAGTGTTTTCTCATTCCAATTGCTAATCAGACATGAACCTAGAAAGTCACACACCCAATAGTGATCACCTTGTAAGTGTAAAAGGTTTACCATCATAATTAATTAAAGTGTTTAATTAATTTATTAGTGGTAAAATGATTAAACATGTAATTAAATTTACAAGGACCCTAGCATGTCCTAATGTTTAATCTACGAAAGTTTCTATTAAAGTAAATCTTATTTTGTATATGATGCAAATGAAAAAGATTAAATTGAAAATTGATTTGAACTAAATCAAAGACTTAATTTTAAGCTTAGTGAAAACCCATAACACATAAGATGTGGCCTAAGCCCATATGTGATATGGTTAAGAGGCAATTTAGAGGTTAGAGAATTTTCTACTAAGGTTAAAATTGTAATTACATCTTTTGGCTAGTGGAAATGTCCATTTTACCCCTAAAGGATAAAATGGTCATTTCATCATTTGAAAAAGCAAAGTCCAACTTTGCCCCTTCACCAAATGGTGAGCTAAAATAAAATGTAAGGGCATTTAAGTCTTTGTGAAGACTTAAGAGTTAAGTCTTGTTGAAAAGGAGTATAGACGAGTTTTATGTTCATTTTTCTTTATAAGTTTAGAACACCATTTTTATTTGAAGCTTAGAGAGAGAAGTCGAGAGAGAGAAAGAAAAAGAAGAAAATGTTTCTTCAAATTTTCTTTTGATCTTCAATTCTCTTCTTTGTTCTTTATGAAAGAACAAATGCTTGCAAATTAAAAATGTGTTTAGTCCAAAACAAACCAAAGAGAAACCTTAATTTCCTAGATGATTTTTGAGGGAAAACTTGAATCAAATTGGGCAACCAAGAGAGGATTCAAGAACACCAAAGAAATCAAGAGGAGATTTGGAGGTGAGCTAAGTGTGGATGATCTAGAGGCTTCACACTTGGGAAGCTCTTTGATAAAGAAAGAAGGAACCTACAAGAGGTAATATGATTACTCTCCTTCTTCTTTATATACATATGTGTTTTACACACAAATTAATTGATTGCTTGAATGGATTTTGGACCAAAATGAGTGAAGTAAAATTTCAAAATGTTTGAAATTTCACCCCACCACCTCCCTTCCGCTGCGTTTGGCTCCACCATTCCTTCAACTGACTTGTGGCATGCACGACTAGGACATGTTAATTATCATAAGCTAAAGATGATAATGAGCAACTCCTTATTAAGAGGGCTACCTAATTTTGATGTCCATACTGATGTGGTTTGTGTTGGATGTCAGTATGGAAAGGCACACTAACTTCCATATGAGGAGTCATCATTCAGAGCCAAACAGCCACTAGAGTTAATCCACTTTGATGTGTTTGGTAAAGTGAAGCAATCATCAGTTAATGGTATGCACTATAGGGTGACATTTATTTATGATTATTTGAGGTATGTATGGGTCTATTTCATGAAAGAAAAGTTTGAAACTCTAGAAAAATTTAAAGAATTCAAGCTAATGATTAAAAGTGAAGTGGGAAACAAAATCTAGTGTCTTCATACTAATAATAGGGGAGAATACATCTCTGCTGAGTTCTCAAGTTATCTTGTCCAATGCAAGATTAGGCGACAATTAACTTGTCTAAACACACCACAATAAAATGGTGTTGTAGAGAGAAAAAACAAGCATTTAGCAAAAATATGTAGGACTATGTTGCATGCCAAGAATGTCCCTAGGAGATTTTAGGTTGAATGCATGAGAACAGTAGCTTATATAATCAATAGACTTCCTTAGCTGAAGATGGAATTTATGTCTCCATTTAAGAAGTTATGGAATATGAAACCTATGGTGAGCCAATTTAAAGTATTTGGTTGTGTGTGCTATGCATTTGTACCTGATCATCTATATAGCAACTTTGATAAGAAGGCAATCCAATGTATCTTTGTGGGCTATGATGAGTATAGAAAAGGGTGGAGATGTTGTGATCCTACAACTGGCAGGTGTCATGTCCCACGAAATGTTGTGTTTGATAGACATCATCATGGTGGACCCTAGAATATGTTACACTTCCTCAGACAAAAGAGGTAGAATAATTTCAGGAAAAGGAGAAGATAAAAGAGGTCCAACAAAGTTCAGAGACTGCAATACAGTCACAATCTCAAGAGACACCGTGGCAGATGGGTGTTTATCAAAAAATAAAGGGTCAACCAGTAGACAAGATATTAAAAGAAAAACCATCGCAATTGAGAAGATCAACAAGGCCTAAAAAGCCAAATCCTAAGTATGCCAATATTGCACTAGTAGAAGAGGAAAGAGAGCCCACATCCTATGAAGAGGCATCATAGAAGGTTGAATGGAGAAAAGGCATAGAGGAAGAGATCAAAGCCCTTGTTGGAAATCAAACTTTGGACTTGGTGCCAAAACCTAGAGATGTGAAGCCTATTACATGTAAATGGGTGTATAAGATCAAGACTCATCTAAATGGTTCAATTAAGAGATACAAAGCTCGTTTGGTAGCATGAGGATTCTCACAACAGTATGGATAAAACTATGATGAAACGTTTAGTCCAGTAGCCAAGATTTTGATTGTTCGTGTTTTGCTGGCACTCGCTGCAAGTAAATCTTGGAACTTATGGCAGATGGATGTCAAAAATGCCTTTCTAAATGGAGAGTTGGATCAAGAAGTGTTCATGGAGCAACCAAAATGATTTGAGAACAAACTTTATCCTGATTATGTTTGCAAATTAAAAAAGACATTGTATGAGTTAAAACAAGCCCCTAGAGCTTTATATGGCAAGATTGCTGAATTTCTCATTCACAGTGGTCATACAATTGCACCAGCAGATTCGAGCTTATTTGTCAAAGCTCGAGAAGGGAAGCTAGGAATAATCTTAGTCTATGTGGATGATCTTATCATAACTAGAGATGATGAGGAAGAAATCCAACAGATAAAAGAGAACATGTCAATTCACTTCCAGATAAAAGAACTTGGAGAGTTGAATCACTTTCTAGGATTGGAGGTAGAATGCACAAAGGAAGGGATTTTCTTATGCCAACAAAAGTACACCAAAAATCTTCTCCATAAATCTAGTATGCTTGATTGTAAACCTCTTACTCTTCCCATAGAGGTGAACTCCAAACTAAGTATGGAAGAAGGGAAAGATTTGGAGGACTTTACAATGTATCGGCAGATAGTTGGCAGTTTAATTTATCTGACACTTACAAGGCCAGATATCGCATTTGCAGTTGGAGTTGTTGGTCGATTTATGCAAAATCCTAAAAAGCCTCACCTAGAGACAATTCGAAGAATTTTGAGATACGTCAAAGGAACACATGATCTCAGTTTATTCTACAAGAGTGGAATACCTTGCAAATTGAAAGGACATTGTGATGCTGACTATGCTGGTGATTATGACACACATAGGTCAACTACTGGTTATGTGTTCAATCAAGGTTCTGGAGCTATTATTTAGTGCAGTAAAAGGCAACAACAGTATCACTTTCAACAACAGAGGCAGAATATCGAGCAACAATAATGGCAGCATAAGAAAGCACTTGGTTAGCACAATTGATGGAAAATTTACACCAACCGATAAATTTTTCAATTCCATTACATTGTGATAATCATTCTACAATTTGTTTGGTTGAAAATCCAGTCTTTCATGTAAGGATGAGGCATATAGAAGTGCAATATTACTTTATACAAGAAAAATCTCTAGCAAGAGAGATCAAAGTGCTTCAAGTAAAGACAGAGGATCAACTGGCAGATATTTTCACTAAGGGACTTAATAATGAAAAATTGGAAAAGTTTCGAAAGCAGCTGAAGATGATTTCAAGAAGAAATTTCAAAAAGAAAATTAGTACTGAGAGGGAGTGTTAAAAATAACATTACTAATTTTAACGTATGAATATTATTATTCTAATATGTATTTAACATGCTTTTTGTTAAAATTAAGTATTAAACTTGAGAACCACATTAGTTTACTAATATTTTAAGTTTTATTTTTAGGATAAGAATTATGTATAATTATCTTGTACAATTCTCATTTTAATCATCAAGCAGAAAACAATTAAATAAGAATTGTTTTTTCTTTTCTTCCACTTGTTTAATAATTATTATTATTTAGCTCTCATAAAAATCTTCAATTTCGACCCACATGATTTTGTTGTGAAATTCGCACTAGAGGTTGCAAAGGATGGACCCAGGACAATTTATTGCTTCAGATTAATGTGAATTTGAGATTTTATTGGATTCAACACTAAATTGGTTGTTACTTTACCATGTTAAATTTACAAAATCTGGTTTTATGATTGTATGATCTTAAATTATCTTTGACATATATACAGTACTTAATGTTTTTCCCTCCCTTCCCATAGATAGTTTATAGATATGATCTTCGTTAATTATGTAATAAGAACTTGTAAACTTCATATTTATTGAACATGCACTTGTTCTTATTTTTCAAAGGTAGTTGAACAGAAACGCCCGCCCCTGAGCATCAACCTGATTCCCATAATTATGGAAGCATTCATAGGACTGTATTTATGGAGCTGTTGAATTTCATGAACAACTCTTTTGTTTTCTTGAAACAAGTCTTATTTTCTTGGTTGATGAAAACCATATTAGCATTATTGATCAACTCTGAGCATAAGCTATTTAATTAGATAAAATTAAATATCCAAATTAATGTGGAGTGGTTGCTTGAGCATTGAGGAGTATTATAGATTAGCATGGAGCTACAATTTTTCTTTTTGTGAAGATGAAGTGTATAAGCTTCAATGTGAAATAGTAAGAGATGTCTCCCTGTCATTTCTAATTTTGATATGCCCTGGTTTACTTCCTCTAACACTTCTTTGAACCACTAATGAATAGTAATGACTCGTTCAACTTTAGTTGGTAGGTTTTATTTTCCTTTGCCTGCAATTGTTATAATGGTGATATTGTCCTATTGGCATCATGCATGCAGGTTGAGAATGATACTTATTGATTTGATAAATAATGATAGTTTTGTTTATATATATGTATATAATTTGTAATTTTTTTTTTATTTTTGCGTTTTTGCTTGGTTTTGGTTATTGTTTTGAATTTAGTATTTTATATATGGGATATGATTCCTTTTACTTAATTTTTTTAACAGTTTGGAATTATTTTATCAAAAAAAATTAAAAATAAGAAATAACTATAAAAACACTTTGTGTAGAGTGTCTTCTTAAAGGCTAATATTACATGCACTAAATGTATATCTAACGTATATTATATTTGTACAAAATAAATATCAAATATAAAAGCAATTATATATACTAAATATATACATTGTCTTTAGTCTACAAATTTTTAATTTCAAATTATAAAATCAATTACTATAATAATTAACAGTAAGTTAATTATTATTAATTATATTAAGAATAGGATTACAAAATAGAAATATATACCAAATATCAAAA
>CANTUT010000611.1:0-60638 GCA_947687605.1 Reutealis trisperma
GATGCAAGCAGCCATAGCCAATTAGATGATTTGTATATTTTTATTGAGAAATTGCTTGTTGTAAAAGGCATTAAAGGCATGGTGAAGTTTGATGATTTACCCTTAATTGAAGAGGATGCCTTACTGCTTAAATTCAAGACGCTTGACCTAATTAAATTCAATTGGGCTAGAGATCCAAAGGTCCATTTGAAGTAATGCATTGCCATAATAAGTACTATGGGTTTGACCAAGACTCAAATTGTTTGGTTGTTTTTCTAGCCACTAATCAGAGAGCCAATTAAGTGGTATTACAAGTTGAAAAAGTGTTTTGGCCTAATTTGGATTTTTTTTTTGAGTTCTTGGCTAAATATACTTATAACACATTGCTAAGTATTAGTTTCTATGACATAGAAACCCTAAGACAAAAGCAAGATGAGTCCTTCTTTATTATCTCATGTGGTGGATATAGAAAGCTTTTAAGGTGTAGAATAAACCATTTATGAAAAAGTAAGTCCAACTAATAATCAAAGGGAACCTTGCCATCTTTGAATAAGAGTTTGTCACTCATCCTTTTAAAGACCCTTGAGAATTGTATGAAATGAGCTCACAGTTTGAAGGTAATGATTATGAGTAGAGCCAACACAATACATTATGGTTTAGTTGCCCATTTGGTACCCAAACTTTGCATTTTGTTTCAAATTGGATATCAAATTTCAATTTGTATCAATTTGATAACTAAACTTTGGTTTTTATACCAATGGTAAGTCACTCATTAATCTCCAATTATCTTATGTGTTTGTGGCAATCGAAAATCCATATGGCAGATAACTAATCATCACGTCATTTAAGCAGTGGATCTTATTTTTTATTCTAGTTATACCCCACTATTTTTTTCACTTATAATGCTAACCCTAAAAAATACCCACTCAATTTTACTTTCTTCCCTCATCTCTTTCATCTCACCTCTGTAACTCATCTTCTGATTGTTCCATTCTCCTATTCATATATCTTCCATCCTCATCTGTCTTTTCTATTATTCTTTTGAAAACACAGTTTTGATGAATCTGCACTTGAAGAAATTAACCACAGGCTTTAATGGAATACCAAATCGCAATTCTAAGTTGTGCAGGCCTATGATGAGAACAGCCTAAATTGATGCAAAGCTAAGCGAGCACTTTTTTGGATGTCTATGATATAGGGTGAAATTTATATAATGTCCACTAGCATTTCAAATTTAATTGTGTTTTTGTTATCCACACAGTGACATTTTATCCCTAATTTCATTTCAAGTTTGAAAAAACAAACCCATAAAAATACAAAACTCGCCATAATCTGGTGCTTTTTCTCTGGGCAACCTTCAAATCTAATTGATCATCATACTACAAGCCTCGTTTTTCCTTTTATTATCTCATTTGATTTTTTCTTGAATTGAGAAGGAACTTACTGTATAAAGAACAAAAGAGAGTAAAGTAGAACAAACGAGTATGAAGAACGCAAAAAATAGAAAGAAACGAATAAAAAGTGTTAGTAAAATTGAGTAGGTAACTTTTAGAATTAGGGTTAGAAGTAAAAAAGATATTGGGTTATAACTAGGATAAAAGAAGGATACATTATTTAAATGACATGGCAATTAATTGTTTGCCATGTAGATTTTTTATTACCACATATGAACTCTCAAATTTGTACATCTAAATGACTAGCACTCAATTACAAACTCGTACAATCAAACTGGACTAAAATTGAATCGAAAACGGGCTAAAATAGGCCGAAACAGGTCTAGTGGAGATTCAGGTATGAGTCGGGGGCCGGGAAACATTACTTTGGTGCCACCTCCTAAGGCAACACGCTAATGGTGCCGCCCACCCTACCGGCATCATAATGGTTCCACCTCCATGGCCAGCCCACCGTTGATGCCAGCAGATCCTCCAATTTTTTCTTAACTTCCTTTCACATTTTCCTCTATAAATAAGGCTCACTTATAGTCATTTGGAATATAAGTTTCAAATATAAAAATCTACAATTTTTTGTCAGTTTTCAGCCAAAAAATTTGTTAATTTTCAAAATCAAAATTCTCTTTTCTTTAATTTCAAATCTAATTTCAAAGTTTAATTCTTATTTTCAATTATTATCTCTTTGTTTCTCTTTTTTGTTTAATTTTTTCTATGTAAGGTTCATCTTGTGAGATCCCAATCCAAGGTGGAACTCAGATCGGGTTCAAAACTTGCCCTGTTTGTACGAAGAAGGCACAAAACCAAGGTATAATTTCTTTTTGAGATTTCTTAAATCAGATCTAGAATTCTCTCTCTCTTATATCTTTCTTTATGTCTAAAACTGAAAAGATATATAGTTGTTAATTTCAAATATAAACTAAATTAACAAATCAAATTAATATTTTCCAAAGCCTTTCCTTTGTAAGAAAAAAGAACAGCATGGGGTTTGATTCCCATTCAAAGGGATATGCAGGCATGCTGGCCTTTTAGGCATAAACTCCAAAATATTTTTTAAAATAAATTTCCCTTTTCCTTCATCTTTTGTTTTAATGAGATTATTTCTATTTTATTTTATTTTTTATTTTTTATGTATAATTGTGTTGTCTCTTTTATGCTAATTAGTTGAGAAATATATGCTTTTTTTAGTATCTATAAAGGCTAGATAAAAGATACTCTCTTTTATTTATTTTTTCCATTTTGGTTTGTAATAATTCTTAAATATATTTTATTTTGTTTGTCGCTTTATAACTATCAGACATTACATGGATATTATTGCTTAAGCATTATCCTTATTTCTGTTTATGAAATTTATTTTAAGTCATTTTGTGTTAAATTTGCCAAACTAATTTTGTTAAAATAAACTAAAACCTAGTCTCTGTATCCTCTTTGATTTTGAGGCTAGTGATCTTTTCTTTTGGGATATTAATTGGAGTCAATTTGGGTTTTTCCTTAATCTTTTTCCATAATAAAACATAAAATTAAGGTGACGACTTTTCAAAATCAATCAATCTGAACACAAGGGTTTCATCGTAAGTTTAAATCCAAATGAACATTTCAATCCCCTTTCAATGGATTAGATTGGTACTTATGTAAGGTCTCACAGCTAGCAACTCCACTAGGGAATTTTTTTTTTAAAAAAGTAAAATGGGCTAATAATTCATTGAAACTAAAGTTTGGCACTTTTAATGCAAAACTTACTTTCATGCATTGAACCCTTAATTTTACACCCTAATCATTAGGCCACAGCTTGATACCTGCTAAGATTAATGCGCTATGCAGAGCCAATATGATAGTCCCGCTAACCGATTAGAAGGCAGGAGTCAAGAGGGCAACGCCCCTTGTGAGGGAGCAGGGGAAAACACCCCCAGAACAAAAAATAGACTTTCAATCATATTAGTATGAGAATATTTAATTATTAGACACTGACACTTTTAATACCTTGATTGGACCTTTTATACCATACCGTATTTTTTCAAAACTGATAAGATTTTCTCTCAGACTGACTGCTCAGCTATTCTAAAATTAATTTTGAGTCTACTGAAGCTGATCGATGAATTTTCTAAACTTCAAAACTCCCAAAAACTTATTTAGAACCTCCAAAAAGCCGACTTAAAAAATTTTGAAAAGCGAGCTGCACCCTCGCCATATGGTTGTCGCAAAGCAGCCCATAGCATTACATCAGCACTGTGTGGTGCCGCACTCTTCTAGTGCAGTGTCGCACACTTCTAGCGCGAGTGGTCACCTTTTTGTACAAAAAATGACTCTTTTATCCTTCTCTAGCACAATTTTTAGTCCTATCCTTTTAGTCTTTTCACTTTTCCATTTTTCAAATTATCTTCACCCCCATTTTCCTATAAATACCTCCTCATTTCTACCATTTTTCCACACCCATTAAGTTAGAGTTGATAGCTATTGTGAGATCCCACATCGGTTGGAGAGGAGAACGAAGCATGCCTTATATAGGGTGTGGATACCTCTCGCTAGTGGACACGTTTTAAAACCGTGAGGCCAGTTGGGGGAAAACCTGGGTGGAGGTCAAGGCCTCCCCAGGCCCAGGCCAAAGCGGACAATATTCACTAGCGAGTGGTCCGGGACATTACAATGGTATCAGAGCGGTTCTCGGATCAGTGTGCCAGCGAGGACGCTAGGCCCTAAGGGGGGTGGATTGTGAGATCCCACATCGGTTGGAGAGGAGAACGAAGCATGCCTTATATAGGGTGTGGATACCTCTCCCTAGTGGACGCGTTTTAAAACCGTGAGGCCAGTTGGGGGAAAACCTGGGTGGAGGTCAAGGCCTCCCCAGGCCTAGGCTAAAGCGGATAATATTCACTAGCGAGTGGTCCGGGACATTACAGCTATCCTCTAATTAGAGTTGATAACTATTCTCTAATTCCTCTTTTCTTCTCCCTCCAACCACTCTCTAATTAATTAATTATCTCACCCTAACCAAATTAATTAATCTTTTTAATTAACTAAAACTTTTTTTTTAAATTAAAAATAATCACTCAACTAATTAATTAATTAATCTTTTTAATTAATTGAATAATCACTTTTTTTTTTAAAATCAAATTAATCCTTCTTTTTTTTCAAATCCATCCTTTATCTAAATTAATTAATTAATATTTTTAATTAATTAATCTATCTATCCATTTTATTAATTAGTTAATTAATCATTTTAATTAATTAATTAGCCCCAAATCAATCCCATTACCCAACCCCAATAAAACGGAATTTCGGTCTGATAAAACTCGCCATCCTTCAAAAGTAAAAGTATTAGCATTTTTCTCTCAAACCCAAATCAAATCAATCAATCAAGTCAATCCTTAAACCCATCCACTTAATCGTGGAACGAACTGCATGGGTTTTGAATCCCATTGAATGGGTACGTAGACACGTTTGGAATTTAAATCCAAATCACAATCAATCTCCTTTCCGCTTTTATTTTCCAAATGTAATTAGTGTATTCAGTTCATTTAATTGTTTTGGAATTAAGCAGTAATTATGTGGTTCCCTTAGAATCCATAAGGACTAGAGGGAACACTCTCTTTAATTTGTGGCTGTTTTACTTAATTGCTTTTCAATTTTCCTATGCATTCATATTACACTTATGATTGTTGTTTAATACTTGTCATTTGAGAAATTGATTTTCAAACTCAAATTAAACTTAAGTGCCAAATTTAGATTATTTAAAACCAAAAACCAAGTCTCTGAACTCAACGTGGTTTGAGGTTAGTGATTTTATCCTTGGGTAAATTAATTGAAAATTAATGAATTAAAGTCAATTGGGTTTTTCCTTAATTTTCCCATTTAAAAAAAAATTAGGGTGGCGACTCCTAAAATCATTTTCAAAATCAACCAATCCAAATCTGAGGGTTCCATCATGAATCTAAATCTAAATGAGCATCCCGATTCCCTTTAGTGGATTAGGTCGGTGCTCAAGTAAGGCCTCACAATGCATCACTTGCATAGGCTCCTTGCCTTTTAGCCTAGATTTCATAAGAAAACAATGGATAGAAAGTAACATTAAGTAAGTAACCCTCCTTGGGTCTATTCGTCGATAGTGAAATCATTCACCTCGCAACGAATCCTTTGATCTTTTTAAAGGTGTAACGAGTATGCATGTACTGTTTGACCCATTCGAGGCTCATTGACTCATATGTGGTTAGATACATTATTGCCCTAGTGTGACGGGTACCTTATCCAAGCCACCCTTACTCTTTTCATGTAATGAATATAGAATTTGAACCTTAGGTTGAATGTACCCTAAATAAAGCCTATTTGCACATTCATGAAATGACTTTTCATTCAAGCATTCATACATTCATTCATGTATAAGATCAAGAACCTTGAACAAATCCATTTTCATTCATTCACCAATAAAGTGGAGAGCCCATTTTCCCAAAAAGAAACTATCAGCCTAAATCCATAATTCACCTATCATTATTTGAAAGTCTATGATTGCCTTACATCACGATTTCTTCCCCACTTTTCTAAGTCAAACACTTATCCCTTTTCTATTTTGCTTTCACAAGGTACCTAAAATGGCTAAGGAAACTAGCAATCCACCAAAATGCACTAACCATGCTGCAACCCATCAAAAGGAGGAGATGCTCCAATTAGAGACATTCATTACTAATCTTCTTTTAAGATAAGAAAGGCAACTTGAGGCTGTCAAAAGAAATTTCCAAGCTGCTCCAGAAGAACAAAGACAATCTATCATTGAAGAGGTTTAAAAAATGATTAGCCAAGTCTCTTTCAATCTAGCTATGACCCATGAACCTAAATCAAGCAACCCCAAGCTTAACCCAAATCCACACAAGCACTACTTTTTCCTCCAGAACACTTATTGATTGGACTGATAAAAGGAAGACTATAGCTGATACCTCACATATCCCAAGCATTACACCATTTATGTAAGTACCTAACATCACTGCCTAATCCATGCAAATTCCCAAGATTACCCTACAATCCATACAGACCATAAATACTACCACTCACTCTACTACTTCCTTTCTCGAGAATCATTTTTAAAGGATGGAACTTTTCTCTCATCCTGAACTTAAAGCCTTTATGGAAAAGTTTGAAATCATGATAAGGATTATCAAAAACTTGAAGAGGCACAATGACCAAATTAATGTTAGTGACCTAACCGTCTTCCCTAACGCTAGATTTCCACCCAAATTCAAAATGCCAAACTTTGATAAGTTCAATGGAACCATCTATTCTAAAACCCACTCGAAGATATATATGGGGGCAATGAGACCTTTTAAAGTAGATGATGAGCTCTTTGCTCAATTATTCTAGCAATCTCTAACCAAAACTACAGTAAAATGGTTGCTTGACCTTGATCAGAATCAGAAAAGGACATGGGATGACATATGCAATGTATTTGTCAAATAATACCACTACAACATTGAAGTGTATATTATTAGGAAGGACTTAGAGAATACTAAGCAGCTCCCTAAAGAGTCCTTCTTTATGTTCCTTACGAGGTGGAGGACTAAAGCTACTTAAATGGTGAACCGCCCTACCGAGCAAGAGCAAATTGACGTCATTGTCAAAAACCTTCTTCTAGTTTACCAAAACTACCTCCTAACTTAGTACCTTCTAGATTTCAAGACTCTTATTTCCACTACATCCAAAATAAAAGACCTAATCCAGCATGGTCACATCAAAGAAGAGCTCTCCACCTCCAGATATAAGAAAAATACCCCTTTACCAATCTAATGTTACCTCCTCAATAAATCAGAAAATGAGAGAGGTATCAACCATTTCTCACTACCAACCTTTAAGATTAGAAAGGAGAAACTTTATTGACCTTAAAGTCCTAATGGTTATAGTCTATAAGAAGGCATTAGGCGTAAAGATGGTGAAGCCTCTAGAACCTAGAGCACCCCCTAATCCACTACCTAAAAACCATAACCCCCAATGAATATTATGAGTATCATTAAGGAGCCAGGCATAAAATTGACACATGCAAGACTCTAAAACATAGGATCCAAGACTTGATTTATAATGGTGATATCATTCCACTAAAGACTAAGGGCAACATCTCCACCAATCCATTACCAAATCACCAAATTAACTTTATCACTACACATGATCTTGAAGTTGAACATATCTCTTTGATTCGATTAGCTTCTGATTTTTGCTATGTGCTTAACCTGAGCAATTTGGTTAAAGAAATTGATGCCATAATCAGAAGTGGTAGAATTTACCAAACACCTACCCCTCAAGTCAACCAACCACCCATACAGCTATCTTACCTCCTGTTGAAAAAATAAAAGGGAATCTTGAACCTAACAAAGACCCTATCCTTAAATAATTGAAAAAGACCCAAGCCAACATATCAATTTGGAGCCTAATTCAATCATCTTACCCTCACTGCCAAGCTCTTGGCAAAGTGCTGAATCAATGCCAAACTCAAATAGATATCACTCCTTAAACCTTGATAGCCTAACTCACCAATACCACTAAAGCTCCTGCCATATCTTTCGTTGACTATGACCTTTCTAAAGGGGAACTGACCTATAACCATGCCTTGTACATAATAGTTGTGACCCATGGAAATACTATCCCAATTGTGTTGGTTGATAATGGGTTAGCTTTAAATGTGTGCCCACTTAAAGTGGCTAGCTACTTGGGATTTGAAGACTCTGATTTCACACCTTTTGATCAAATTATAAGGGCTTATGACAATACCAAAAGAGAGGTATTAGGAGTTGCTACCTTGGATGTTACTATTGGCCCTATCACTACTCCCATTCCTTTCCAAGTTAACCTCTTCCTTGGAAGGCCCTAGATTCATCAAGCCAAAGCCATCCCATCATCCTTGCATTAGAAACTTAAGTTCTCTTATGGAACTTCTATTGTGACAATCAAAGGGGATGGACATGGAAGAAGTGAAATCCCAAACCTTATACCCATATTTGAAATTCAGCTTAAACAAGCCTTCTTGCCATTGAATGGATTCTCTTTTGACACAATGCAATTCATTAAAAGACAATGAGGTAAAGAATTTGTTCCTTTTGATTTTGATCCTTATGGTAATATTGTTATGGCTCACATGATGAGGAATATGAATTATTTTCCTATATTGAGTTTAGGCAAGGACCAACAGGGGATAAACAGTTCAAAGAGTACCCTATAGCTATTCCATCTTTTGGGCTTGGCTATTAGCCCACTAATAAGGATTTAACTGAAATGCAGAAAAGGTCCATAGAGAAGGTAGCAGCCCTAAAGAGAGGTAAGTCTTATGATTGGCCTATGTGCCTTTATTTCAAAATCCTGAATGGTTATTTTGTGAAAGAAAGTGAAGACTTTCCATATTGTGATTTTCCTAAACCATGATTTTGTCCTATTACCAAGAAGTTGATACCAAGTTTTGAAATATTCTTTGATGTTAGGTTTTGCATAGAAGAGTGTGAGCCAATTTTCATGTTGGAGCAGGATTGGGAGGATAATATAGAGGCCACTCTCTTTGAGTAGGTCCTTATGATTAGAGGTGAATAGGACATAGATCCAACCCGTTTAATCCAACCACCCCAGAACCAACTTGACAACTAGTACAGTGAGGAGAAGATAGCCAATCAGAGTCCTTATTAGAATCCTCATCAAAATCCCAATCTGACCTAGAGTCTGAGCCAAATTCCCTTGAGTCTTTTTTTGTAAATAATCATCCTAGTCATTTTTTCAATTTTGATGTAACCTTGGACGATGATCTTTTTATTCATAATAAGAATTTGAGTTTTCCTCTTATAATCTTATGTCTCTAATCTCTTTTGATATATCATCTCTTGAATCTAATTTGAATAATACATTAGAAAAAGAGATAAATTAAATAAAAAATGATACAAGCAAAGAACCAATGAATATTAGCACTAATGAAAATCCTAAAACTACATTCATTGTAGCTACATGTTATAACATGGATGGCTCTATCAAGTTGATCCAAGAGTTTGTTGACTATTTTGCATAGGCCCTTAAGGATATGACTGGCGTATATCGTAGTATAATAGTGCATAAGATACCCACTTATGAACATGTGAAGCCTGTCAAATAGAAACTGTGAAGACTAAAAATAGAATGGTCTTTGCCAATAAAAAAAGAGATCACCAAGCAGCTGGCTAATAAGTTCATAGAGCCAATCATATACACCTCATGGCTAGCCAATATTGTTCTAGTTTCAAAAAAGGATGGTAAAGTACGAGTGTGTGTTGACTATCAAGATCTGAACAAAAGCATGTCTAAAAGATGACTTTCCACTACCACACATTGACTTCTTAATCAACCACATGGCAAGGTCCGAAGTAGTCTCTTTAACTAACCTATTTGCTAGTTATAACCAAATTCAAATGCATCCATCAGACAAGGAGAAAACTACATTTATGACTGAATGGGGTACGTATTACTATAGGGTAATGCTATTTGAGTTGAAGAATGCTAGGGCAATTTATCAAAGGATGGCTACCACTATCTTCCATGATATGATCCATAAAGATGTTGAAGTTTATATGGATGATACAATGATTAAATATGAGACAGCTGAAGGACACTTAGAAGCATTGAGGTGATTCTTCCTTAGACTTTGCCAATACAACCTAAAATTAAATCCAACAAAATGCCTCTTTAGCGCATCATCAGGTGTTTTCCTTAGGTGTATGGTCAATAAAAAGAGGATTGAGGTTGATCCAGCTAAATCAAAAGCATTTCTAGAGATGCCACCTCCAAAGACAGAAAAGGAGCTTAGAGGTTTCTTGGGATGACTTCAATACATTAGTCGATTCATCTCCTAGTTGGCTGATGTATGTGGACCTATATTCAAGTTGTTGAAGAAAGGAGCCTTTAAACAATGGAATAAAGACCTCTAAAAAGCTTTTGAAATAATTAAAGAATATCTCCTAAACCCCTCTATCCTACAACCACCCAGACCGGAGAAGCCATTACTCCTATATCTATCTGTCACTCAAGAGGCTATAGGGCCAATGCTTACTCAGAATGCCTTAACTCCCATAAAGAAAATGTCATTTACTACTTAAGCAAGCGACTACTTTGAAAAGCTAATCCTTGCTTTGGTATGGGTCTGTCATAAACTTTAACACTACCTGAGCTCCTATACTACTCATGTACTTGCTGACAAGAGCCCCTTAAAATTTCTTATGGAGAGGTTGATTCTTGATAGCAAAATGGCAAGATGGATGGCTGTTCTAGCAGCTTATGATATGAAGTATGTATAGAGAAAAGCTATAAAAGGGAGTATGGTAGCCAATCAGTTAGCTGCCACCCTCGTAAATAGTGAATGGTCTGAGCCATAATTCCCTAATGAAGACATTATGGAATTTAAACCTGAAGTTTGGCAGCTTTTCTTTAATGGTGCAGCAAACAACAAGGGTTATGGTGCTAGAATTATCATGGTTACCCTTAATGGAGAAAACCTGCCTATGGCTATCAAGCTAGATTTTGAGGTGACAAATAACAAAGTTAAATATAAAGCTTGTATAACTAGGTTAAAAGTTGTTGTGAACCAGAGAATTGACTACTTGGAGGTCTATAGGGATTTGAATATGATTGTGTCCCAAGCCCTTAGCAAATGGAAGATAAGAGAGGAGTGTTTTGTTCCTTACCACAAACGTTTGAAAGATCTTACAGAGAACTTTTATGAGCTCTCATTTCATTATTTGCCTAGAGCTAAGAATCAGTTTGCAGATGCCTTAGCCACACTTGCATTAATGCTAGATATGAGTGATGGAGAGATAATTAGACATATAGTGATTAAGGTGAAAAAGAAGCCTGTATATCATGTTTTGTGCATGAATATTCAATTGGTTGTTCAGAAACCTTGGTTTTAGGACATTTTCAACTACCTTCAACATGATAAGTATCTAAAAGGAGCAACTAAATTAGAAAGAAGAATTTTGAAGCAATTGGCCAACAACTTTATCCTAAATGGGGATGTCTTTTACAAAAGGGCATAAGATAATAGACAACTGAGGTGTGTAACTAACGATGAATCTTAGCATATCGTGGAATGGGTCCATAGCAAAGAAGAAGGCCCTCATATGAATGGGATTGCATTGGCCCGAAAAATAATGAATTTGAGGTACTTCCGGTTGACTATGAATGAAGATTGTGCCAAGTTTATATAGAAATGCCATAAATGCTAGATTTATGCTAAGCTTCAAGAATAACCTCCTATTCCACTTAACCCAATTACAACTCCATAGCCTTTTACAACTTAGGGTATTGATGTTATCTAAAGGAGAACCTTAAATCTTCCACCGGATATGAATACATAATTGTGGCAATTGATTATTTCTCAAAGTGGGTTGAAACTGCTCCATATCAAGTGCTGGATTCCAAAAGAGTGGCCCATTTTATCTAAACTGATATCCTTTGTCTATTTGGAGTGCCTTTTGAGATTATTACAGACAATAAGTCCCATTTTCAAAAAGAGGTGGTCTAGTTGTTAAAGAAAGAGAAGATTCAGTACCATAGGTCATCTCCCTACCATCCTCAAACCAATGATGCAGTTGAAGTAGCTAACAAGACATTCAAAACCCTTCTATAGAAGATGACTAGTAATCACAAAAATTAGCATGAACAACTACCATTTACCTTATGGGATACCGAACTTCTATCAGCATCCCAACAGGTTTCACTCCTTACTCACTAATATATGGTATGGAAGTTGTTTTGCCAATTGAGGTTGAAATCAGATCAGCCATAATCATATGAGAGAGTCAGTTAGAAGAAGTAGAATGGTTAAAGGGTTATCATGATCAGCTCAATGCCATTGATGAAAAGATGATGGATGCCTTATATTAGATTCAGGGTTATCAGTAGAAGATATCAAGGCACTTTAATAAAAAGGTCAGAGATAGAGGCTTGGAAGAAGGAAATTTAGTTTTGAAAGAAATCAAAGCTTTAATGCACGATCCTAGGGGAAAATTCAAACCAAACTAGGCTGGGCCTTACATATTTAAAAAGATCTTGTTAGGTGGAGGGGCTATCCTCATAGATCTAGTTGGTATAGAGTTTACCAATCCATGCAACTTGGATCAACTGAAGCATTATTTTGTATAAATGTTAGCTTTCTTTGTAATTTTTCATGCATCATGTAAATTAAAACTACGTGGACCTGATTCTCCATAATATATGTTAATCGATCAAAATTGAATGTGTGTAAGGAGATACATAGGCAGCCCATTATAGGTATGATCTCAATTTTAATAAAATTACTATTTTATGTCTTTATTATTTGGTTCTCTGCTTGCAAAAGAAATAAAAAAAAATTACAAAAGAGAGAAAAGAAGAAAAATAATGAGAAAAAAAATAAGAAAAGCATAATGGAAGTCCTATTAAGCCATAGGGATTACATGCATCACATTCATAAACATCATGCATACATCCATAGAACATAACAGAAAGATAAAAGTGCATCATCATATTAAAAACATGCATACATGGCATATATAATAATTCAATCAATATCCAAAGCAAACAAGATGATTACTAACGGCCACACTTAGACCTACGATGATCCTGCCTAGACACCTCCACTTCTTCCTCGAGCATGTCCAAGCAACGTAAGGTGGTACTCATGGAATATGAATACCAGCCAAAAAGATCATAGTGGTAGTAAGTGAAATCTATCAAAATCTAAAAAGAAAGTCTATACATGAGAATCATCAAAAAGCAATTAAGAACTAACTAGCAACTATATGAAATCATACCTCTGTGATATTCTCAGGAATGGTAGGAAAGAAGGGCATACGCCTATCTGGGAGATTGTGTCATCAATCCTTGCCGCCATGAGAAAAGTATTAAAGATGAGTAGGTAACTAAGACAGTGAAGAAGATGGGGAAATCAGAGCAATCAGGCCTTCTACAGAAGCATCCAAAGCCAAAGCTACTAGCACTAGGATTTGAAGGACTAGCTATGAAACCTAAGGGACCAGACCTAGGTTTTAAGCTATTGATCCTCTAGGGTAATGCCATAGGAATGAAACTGTTAGATCTGGAGCGAGGCACTCGAGAGATGCCAGAAGCAGACCTCTAATGAGTCGACCTCCCTAATCCATTTAAAGGAGGCGTGCCTCGCATCAAGAAAGCCTCACTAAATCATCATAGTCAGCATTAGGTAAAAGGAGTTCTAGATAAGAAACTCCTACAGCTAAATGTCCTCACTCAGTATGGCTAAACCATATCTCATGTCCTCAAGAAGAGGCACCGAAACCACTCTTACTCTTATAACTTGAACCCTCACTCTCTCTCTCCTAAGTAGAATAGTTTCAAAGGTCTGTAATGCAATAAGAGACAATAAGAGGACGAGTCCAGGCTTTGCTTGATTCGATCCGGTACCCAAGCCATCAATATAGTGAAAGGAACTAATCTCACCTACAAAACATATCACTAATTAAGAGATAATGAATAAAAGGAAAATATAAGTCTACAGTCACAAGGGTACTTGCTCGAGAGTCAACAAAGCAAAGGTCGATCTGCAAATCTCAAAAGTTGGCAGCAAATGCCTAGTTCTCCTGTTGGCATGTCTCTAGAGGCGCCCATATGGTGGGTCAACAATATCAAAATTTTGCAATTGAGAGGCCAAAGTTAGAAAATGCTCACAGGGCCAATACTACAAATAAGACACAAAATCAATTAACTGTAGAACAGGGGGCAAGAAGCATGGATGAAGCATAAAAACTCACCTCCTAAACAATAGAAGTGTCACCGTGGCCATTAGACTTTCCATTAGAAATGCCACACATCTCATTATATATGGCACAGAAGCTAGTGCCTCCCTAGTCAAATTGGCCAATCTCATATAAGTTCATTAGTGAGCGTAAGATGCCAAGTTAAAAGAGTCTTTACCATTTTTTTAAAAACTACAACACAAAATAGCCAAGGCACATAGCCTAGCACTTTCATCTATAGTATATTGGCATGGCGTCTCCCTCATGTTTTTTAAGACATGATGAAGCCAGGAGTGTGGAACATTAACATTCCCACAGGGAGGGTCAACTCTAATAAGAGCAATCATCTCCGAAAGGGAGAGGTCAGTCCAAGAAGGATGGAACTCAAGGGGGTGGGAGCTAAAATGCATACCTGTGATCATACTCCACTCGAAAGGAGTAACTGTCATCTCATCGCATGGGAAGTGAAATGTATTTGTGGTGTCCCACTGGCGCTCCACCAAAGCCCTAATCATAACAGTATTGACAATACACTTGACATCTAACTTCAGCCACCCGAGCAAACCAGATGGCTCGAGTCACTGACACATGGCTTCTTGGTCATTAAGTAAAAGATGAATCGACTCCATAACACTCATGCCTCCTCTTGGTCTTAGTTGTACATGCTTAGAAAAAAAGAGAAAGTAAAAAAAAGTATTAAAATTAATTATTATTATTCTACTTTATAACTTTTTTTTCTTATAAAAAACAAACCAAAAGTGTAGGAACATAACATTCCTAAAGCCTCCCATGGCAACTGACATGATGCTCCAACTCTTTTAGTAATATCTCAAGATTTGGGTTATCCATTGTAGCATCATAGTGATATTCCATCGTGAAAAATAAAGAAAACTTAGTAGGAAGTTGAGAGATAAAGTTTGGAGAGAAAGAAGGTGTAAATGAGATGTGAGGAATGAAAAGGCTTAATGGGTATATATAGCCAAGTTGGTTTGGGCCCCCCTCATAATTGCATTTTTTGACCTTTTAACTTATAGGTCCAAATCGTCCAATTTTGATATAACTTACCTATTTTAGCTCAGAATTCAGTTCTGTTTGAAGCAATGAGTCCATAAGATTTCTACCTACCTCAAAAATAGACTAAGTCCCAATTAAAGCTCAAAATCTCCCGAAATTACAAAAATTACATAAATGCAAAAATAACCCAACAATCTAAATGGAGACAAAAAAGCCTTGAATCAGACATAGCACCTCAATATAGCTCCTAAGTAGACCAAGACCTTCAATTTTGTCAGAAAACTACCAAAACTAGTTCTATTCATACTTATCAGATCTAGCTTAAGATCAGCCAAATCTGATAAGAGGGTAGTTGCGAACCCTTAAATTTGTATCTCTAAATGACTGACACTCAATTACAAATCCATAGAATCAAACTAGGCTCAAGTCAGATCAAAAATAGACTAAAACGAGTTGAAACAGGTTAAGCAGAGATTTAGGTATGAGTTGGGGGCCAGACAACATCAAACTTGGTGATGCCTGACGGGTGGCACCTTTAGCATGTTGCCATATAGCGTAGCACCCAGAGCATGCCACCGAACTAGCTAACACACTAATGGTGCCGCCTGCCTTATTGGCACCATAATGGTGCATCCATGGCTAGCTCACCGCCAGTGCCAATGGGTCCTTCTATTTTTTCTTAACTTCCTCTCACATTTTCCTCTATAAATAGGGCTCACTTCCAATCACTTGGAAGATAAGTTTCAGATACAAAAAAATCTATAATTTTTCTGTCAATTTTAAGCCAAAAGTTCTATCAATTTTCAAAATAAAAAATCCCTTTTCTTTAATTTCATATCTAATTTCAAAGTTTAATTCTTATTTTCAATTCTTATTTTTTTATTTCTCTTTTCTATTTAATTCTTTCTATGATAGGTTCGTCTTGTGAGATCGCAATCCAAGGTGGAGCTTAGAACTGATACAAATCTTGCCCTGTTCATATGAAGAAGACACAAAACCAAGGCATAATTTTTTTTTTTTTTGAGATTTCTTAAATCAGATATATAATTCTCTCTCTTATATTTTTCCTTAGGTGTAAAATTGAAAAGATCTAAAGTTGTTAATTTTAAATTTGAACTAAATTAACAAATCAAATTAACATTTTCCAAAACCCCTCCTTCGTAAGAAGGAAGAACTACGTGGGGTTTGATTCCCATTCAAAAGAATATGCAAGCATGCATGCCTTTTAGGCATTAACTCCAAAATGTTTTTTAAAATAATTTTCCCTTTTCCTTCATATTTTTTTTAGTGAGATCATTTCTAATTTATTTTATTTTATTTATGTATAATTGTGTTGTTACTTTTATACTAATCTCTTTTTGATTTATGGATTCTTGTAATTAGTTGAGAAATGTGTGCTTTTCCTAGTACGCATAAAGGTTAGAGAAAATATTCTCTCTTCTATTTATTTTTTTCATGTTGAATTGTAATAATTTTTAAGTAGATTTTATTTTATTTATTGCTTTATAACTATCATGTATTGTATGGATATTATTACTCAAGCATCATCCTTATTTCTATTCATGAAATTTATTTTAAGTCATTTTGTATTAAATTTGCCAAACTAATTTTATTAAAATAATTCAAAAACCTAGTTCCTGAATCCTTTTTGGTTTCAAGGCTAATGATCTTTTCCTTTGGAATATTAATTGAAATTTATTTGGGTTTTTTCCTTAATCTTTTTCCCAAGTAAAAAATAAAATTAAGGTGACAACTCTTCAAAATAATCAATCTAAACCCGAGAGTTCCATTGGGAGTTCAAACATAAATGAGTATTTCGATATCCTTTCAATGGATTGGACTAGTGCTCAGGCGAAATCCCATACAACATTATGAGACCTTATCCAAACGTCCCTCCTTCACTCGAAGGAAATTGGCCTTAAGAAAAGGTGAGCAATTTTTAAAGAGGTTATATAACAAACTTCAGTGCTCACAATTGGAGCGGCTATCGCTCAGTAAATTGACTTTTAATATTGAAAAATGATTTTGAGAGTCGCCACCCTAATTTATTTTTAAATGAAAAAATTAAGAAAAAAACCCAATTTGACTCTAGTTCATTAATTTTCTCAATTAATTTACCCAATAATAAAAATCACTAGTCTCGAATCAAGATGAGCTTGGGGACTAGGTTTTTGGTCAAATAATCTAAATTTGACTCTTAAGTTTAATTTGACTAAGAAAAATTGATTTTATGAATGACACTTATAAGATGATAATTATAAAAGAATGCATGAATATGGCATACTATGAATGCATGGTACATGGGGATTAATAAAATAATTAATGTAAACATTTACAAATTAAGGAAAGTGTTTTCTCTGATCTTTATAGATTTAGGAGAACCACATAATTACTATTTAATTCCAATTAAGGTATTTACATTAATCAAAAATTGGGATGTCTTCTCTAGCCCTTATAGGATTCTAAGAAGACCACATATTCCCTTACAAATAGTATTTAGAAAATAATTAATTACATTTGGAAAATGGAAAAAAAATTAATTTGAAAGATTGGATTTGAGGCTTAGATTTAAATTCTAAACGTGCCTACATACCCATTGAATGAAATCAAAACCCATGTAGTTTATTCCACGATTAAGTGGAGAGGTTTCGAGGTTGATTGGATTGATTAATTTGATTTGGATTTGTGGGTGAGAGAAAAAAGCTTATATCTTGACTTTTGACGGGCAGAGAGTTTTCCTGAACCAAAATTTTGTTTTATCTAGACCGAGTAATTGGATTAATTGGGGATTAATTAATTAGTTAAAATGATTAATTAACTAATTAATATGATGAAATGGATGGCTTAGTTAATTAAGTGAGTGATTAATTTTAATTTAAAAAAGAGTTTTATTTAATTAAAAAGATTAATTTACTTAGTTAGGGTGAGATAATTAATTAATTAATTAGAGAGTTGTTGGAGGGAGAAGAAGATAGGAATTAGAGGATAAATATCAATTTTAACTCAAAGGGTGTCCAAAAATGAAGGAAAGTGGGCGCTATTTATAGGCAAAGATGAGGTGAGAGTAGTTTGGGCATATAAGTAGTGAAATGACCAAAAGAGCAAAGCTGAAAATGAGGCTGGAGGGGGCAAAATGGGAAAAAATGACGGTACTGGTGACAGTAGTGCTATGCCACTAGTGCAGGTGGCATGAAGTTACATTGCATGCCGCCCAGGCCAACGACATGAAATGCATACCACACAATGCAGGCAGACATTTTTTTTTAGAGATTAGTTATTAGTTTCTATTGGAAAATTAGGTGTCCAAGTAGTAATACATTTGAAAGTTAAACTTTCTTTCAGGAGCGCTACCCCCAAACCCTGCTACCAGCTTCGCATAGTATACTAAATTTAGTAGGTGTTAGGCTGCGGCCGGATAATGATGGTGCAAAATTAAAGATTTACACATATAAACAAAAAATAATAAAAAATTAACGAGTGACTTATCATTAATATAAAAATCAAAATTTAGTTATCAAATTGATGAAATTAAAGTTTGGTATCCAATTTGAAACATAGTGCAAAATTTGAATACCAACCAAACAATTAACTCATACATTGTGAGAAGATATGAATTCATCCATAAGGGTAAAGGATCCAATCCTTATCCTTTAGAGCATGTCAAAATAATTTAGAAAGAGGGTTATTTCTTATAGATAAGCCTCTATATAGTATTTTCGATGAGTTGATAGATAATTAGTCATTGCAACCAATGAACACTAAACCATTGTCAGATCCTTTCGCCCAATAAGTTCAAGACTAACCTCTATTGCATCTATCATAAGAGAGTTGGTCATAACACCAATCAATGTGTCACTCTATGACATAGAATTCAAGATCTAATAAATGATGGAGTCATGGATGCTTGCAGTTGTTAAGCCAAGGAGTTTAGGCATTTTATCTTTAGATTACTTTTGAATTATAGCTCATTGTTAATTGGTTATGAATTTTCAATAATAATGTAATATATTAATAAATTTGATTTATTATATTTTCTATATTGTCTATGCATACGCATTAATTCATATTAATTGTGATTATAATTTGGGATATGATACTGTATTATGAGAGACATTAAAAAAAAAAAAAGAAATAGATTTTAGAATATATATTTCCTTGTCACTTGTGTTCAACACACTACCACTTTATTTAGGAGAGAGGAAAGTAAGGAGGATAAAAAAAGAGGGGAGAGAAAAAATAGAAGAAAATTATTTTTCCCCTGTTTGGGAAACCATGAAAAATGATGGGGAAAAAAAATTTATTTTCCCCTCTATCCCATAAAAATTATATCTTCCCAATTTAGGGAGAAAATTAGAGAGAAATGGGGGATTTTATAATTGAATTACAATTCTACCCTTATTACATGTGTTTAACAAAATTAATTGAAGGTTAAATATGTAATTTCATTAATTGTAACTTTTTTCCTCCCTACTTTCTATTATTTTCCAAACAAAGGAACATAATTTTGATTTTTCTATCTTTTTTTATTTTCCTCTCTTCTAAACAAGTAAAAGAGAAAATAAATTTTTTCTTTCCTTTTCATTTTCTGTATAATTTTCACCTCACTTTGTTTCATCCCTTGATTTTGTTACCAATCAAAGTGTACAAGATACAATGAATTACACAAAAAATACTCTTTGCAGAAGAAGACCAAAAAAACCTCATCCATTTACTGACCAAGAAATGACTTAATTGTAAAAGTCTAATCACCTCAAAAGAGGATTGAAACCAAAAGAAAGTTTATTGCAAACTGAAACCAAAATCTATTATTTACTATAAAAATTACAAAATCAATTTTTTTTAAAAAAAAAAAAAAAATCTAAATAAACTAAACTGCCCAATTCGATTTAATTGAATTTGTTTAATCTGTTTGTCATGGGAAATGCTAATAAGCAGCTCTAATGCCAAAGCTCATGTAATAATGTGTCGTTTAGGGAATTTATCTTGTCGAGACATTTTTTTTGAAACTTATCTTGTCGAGACTTTGACAATGAGATTAGGCACACCGAATCAAACCTATGACTAAAACTCAAAAATGTAAAAATTAAAAAAGAAAAAAAAATAATACTAGAAAAAAGAATTAAAAAAAAAATACACACTCTCTCTCTTTCTCTCTCCATCGGGAATCGCAAAGGCAAAGCAGAAGCTTGCATACATCTCTCTGCTTCTCTCTCAAGAATTTAACGCATACTCTGTTTCTCAAGATCAATGGAAGAACACCTTATCATCTAAGCATCTTTCTCCTTCAAGCGAAACCGCTTTTTTCTTTCAATTTTTGCTTTATCATTATAATTCCAGACGACAAGGCGTTTTGGATCCTCTGTATATAAAATTGACAGAAAAAAGATTGGGGAATTTGTTAGGTCATATGGCAGCAGAGTCATCATCATCAAAGGAAGAGCTGGTTCAGCTGATCAAGCGGTTTGGCGCTTATATAACCTTCAAGATGTCAAATCTCTTCTCGATCTCTTTTCATAATTTGGTAATTTTGTTATCTCTCTTTTCTTGTCAATTTCGTTTTTTAATTTTTTTAATTGATTTTTTTTTGGCTCGATCTGAAACCAATTTTCTTCTCCATTTCCATTTTTGTAGTTTACTGGGTCATAAATGCGCCTGATTTTTATTTTCAGCATTTTTTTTTATGAAATTTAGTGTATATTGCTTTAGTATTTAGATAATTTTCTTTTTGTTCTTCAGTAGAAATCATTTCATTTAAGCATAACCAAATTTGGATGTTTATTTATATGTATTTGTTAGTCAATTGAATCTTTTTTCATTACCTAATGTCAGATTTTTTTTTCTTCAATGATGGATTAATTATTAATCATTTGTCTCGAGTTATTGAAGTAGTTTTCTTGAATTTTTTAGCTTGTTTAGCTCTTACTCGTTTGTGGGTTCTAAGGATATGGAGTTTTTGCTGTTTCGGAAATAACATGAGTACGTTATTCATTTGGGCGAGGTTGGCTACCATTGTGGAGTCATCTTTGGAATAGGTTCTTTCTTTCCTTCGATGGGTATTCTTCCAAATTTATATTCTGGGTGAGGTTGGCTGTCATTGTGGAGTCGCCCTTGGAAAAGGTTCTTTCTTTCCTTTGATGGGTAGTCTCCAAATTTATATTCGGTGTGAGGTTTGGCTGTCAGATAATGGGCGTGTGCTTGCCTGGCCTTAAAAAGCTCTAGAAGAGGTCGCTGGCCTTCTTTTTGGGTGTGGTTTTTAGCAAAGCTAGATAAGTAGTTTTGAGGGAGTTGGGGTTTGGATAATCGGGAGGGATATTTGTCACATATATTATTCCCTCTATGTTATTGAACTTGAAAAAACATAAGATAAGATCCATCAATTTATCAATTAGCATTGGAAACTCTTTGGATTACCTTTTAAGTTCATAATTTAGATTTGAGAAGTAATAAATAAATCTTATTAGTTTGTAATGTCAATAGTAGAATTTTACTTTAAATATCTTAAAATTTTGAATGTATTTAAAACAAAGTATAATTACTTGTTTGAGTATTCACCGTAAAATTTGTGCCAATTCAGTGATAATAGACATTGATTTAGACCTATATGTCAGTTGTTTTATTTCACCCAAAGAGATAAATAAATGAAATTTTCATGTTTTTTTCTGTGATATGCAATTACAATTTATTAAATGACTTATATATCAGCTTTGGTAATTTGGCAAACAAAATTGTTGTTGTTACTCTAAAAAGATTGAATACTCAGTTACTCCATTCAACCATGCCTTAGTCCCAAAATTAATTGAGGTCAGTTATATGGAATTTTTGTTTCCACTCTAAACGATTTTGGGCGGCTTCTTATGATAATTGGAATGTTTCTAAATCATGCTCTATTCCTTCCCTCCACCTCTTTCTTTCTTCCATTCTACTATCACAATGTGCTCAACCTTCTCCCTATGTCTCTGCTTCACGTGTGCAAATCATCTTAATCTTCATTCTCTCATCTTGTCTTTAATTGATGCAACTCTCACTTTATCTCTAATACTTTGATTACGTATCTTATCCATTCAGATATAGTTACACATCCATCTTAGTATTCTCATCTTGGCAACACCCATCTTTGATACATGTCCCTTCGTTGTCTAACACTCACTACCGTATAACATAGCCAGTTAAAGAACTATACAGTAGAATTTTCCTTTCAATTTATTGGGAATCTTTGGACTCTTGAGGCAAGCCTCCATTTCAACCACCTAGTTTTTATCTTGTAGTTAACATCCTTCTCAAAACCTTCATCTCCTTGAAGGATTGAGCTTAGATATTTAAAATGGCTGCTTTGGGTAATGCCACTCCATCCAAGCTAACTCCCTCATTATCTGATGTAGGACAGATTTAGATAATCTGTTCTACTTTGAATTTTTGAGAAAATTAAAGGGTTAAAATTGAAAATCCAGGGTTGATTTATAAAAATCAGATCTAGACAAGGATTAAGAAAAGGAAAAAGGGGAAAAAACTTTTAAGAGTCACACTTGGAAGGTCTAGGAGTCACACCTAGGGTTGAATTGAGTCACACAATTCTCAGCAATAATGCAGGGTTTATTTTATTGAATCTGAAAGTTGTATAATAATGGTTACAAGCCTAAGTATTTATAGAGTTGAAACTAATCCAAAGCATGTTTGGATTAGGAATCCTACACTAGTTTTCCAACTAGAAAAACAAATTAATACTAACTAGGAAATACTAAACCCATACTAAATCCAGTAAAACTTCTAAATAAAGACTGCAAAATAACAATAATAAATAACCCTACCGTTCTAGCAATTCTGGAAATTATAGAAATACCCTTAATACCTAAAGTAATGAACCAACAGCTGTATTATATAAATATACCCATTATAATTCTAAAAAGGCTGAAATTACTTTATAATTTCTCCAATAAATCCCATATTAAATCTAACACATAATTCTATGCTTGAATCCTTGAATTTGAAGTTTCTTGTCTTTCTATTCTCCATCATTCTCCCCTTGTTGGAAAAAACTCGACCTCGAGTTTTGAAGTGCCTAAGAAACAAACAAAACAATTCCTTGAATGACCATTTTGTTTCCTTGGTATTCAATAAAAGTAGAAACATTTGAAATCTTATATTGCACTTGCTTATTAATTTACTTGGAATAACAGAGTCCATTTCTTGCATCCCAACATCTTTGGTATCTTCAACAATAAAGTTAAACTCTTTTGTCCCTCCTAATTTCCCCATGTCTTCTTGTTTTACTTCAACATGCTCTGCCTTTTCTTCATCCATACCCCTGTCTAAAGATTCCTCTCCTTCAAGATTCATCTTTACCTTTCCAGACACTACACATGTATTCATAGTAATATTAGCCTGCTGAATTGACTTTTCAATGCACATTGTTGCTTTTGGCGCTTGTTCTTGTGGATTCAAGTCTAGGAGCATATTTGGTCTTTTAATGCTTTGAGAAGACAATTCTAGCTTTTTAGCTTTATTTTCTGGTTGATCAATCTGCAGAATAGGCTCATCTATGTGCTGTCTTGGTTTTATTGCTTCATGATTTTGAGTCTCCAGTTGCAGATTTTGCGGTTTAAGCCTTTGAGATGGTAGTTGTGGCCTTTTCACTTCCCTTTCTGGTTGAACAACCTGCAGCAGAGGCTTTTCTTGTTGTTGGCTTAACAGTTTAGCCTCTATTGTAGACTCATGAAGCATATGTGAATGCTGTACAGCTTGTATGCCTTGTTGCCCTGAAATTCTTAGTGAATGTTCTTGCATTTGTGCCTGCTTTTGGAGGGGTCGCAATACCATTGACATGCTGTCCTTTTGTAAAGTATTCACCTGTTTCCTCATCTTTGAAAGATAGTTAAAAGGCATATATTTTTCTTTTAATTTTGCTTTCATATCATCCCATGTTATCATTAATGGTTGTCCTGTTCTTTGCCATTCATTCTCAACACCATACCACCATAATCTTGCCAATCCCGTTAGCTTCATCTTGGCAAACCTCACCCTTCGATTATCATCCATATCATACCAATCAAAGTATGACTCGATACTATGCAACCAATCTGAAAATACTGTGGGATTTACACTGCCTTCAAAATCCGGGACATCTACCTTGACTTTCTTGGTGATATCTCCAGCTGTATCTTGTCCTTGATTTTGTAGGTTTTGATTAACTTGTGGACTTTGTTCTCCAATAATGTTGGATGCAACTTGTAGATTGAGGGCTGGTTTTTGCATAAAGACTCGACTACTAATGGTTTTGGAAGTCTGATTGCTAGGATTTGAAGGAATCCTTCCACGCAACTCATCCTTCATAGCCTCTATCCGATTCTTTGAATTTATCTTATCATTCAATTGATCAAAATTTGATTCACGCTCTTGATGAAAAGAATTTTGCTTTTCAAATTGGTTCCAGTGATTAGCCATTGGCATGCAGCTATACGCTGAATTATATACCTTTTCACACAACCTTTTGCGATAATACGGTGGCAAAAATTTTTCTTGAAGCATTGTTTTCATCTCTTGCCATGTATTAATTTGCGGTTGCCTCCCTATTTGTATATCATACTCAATACTGTACCACTATAATTTTGCAGATCTCATCAAACTCGACCTTGCAAATCTTACCTTTCTTGTTTCCTCGAAGTTGTAGCGATCGAAATAAGATTCAAGAAAATCAATCCAATCACAAAATTTTGTAGGATTACCTCCTTCGAAACATGAATCAAATATCCCCATTGTTGATGAAATTCAAAACATCAAACTTCTAAGATCTTGGGGCTCTGATACCAAATTGATGTAGGACAGATTTAGATAATCTGTTCTACTTTGAATTTTTTAGAAAATTAAAGGGTTAAAATTGAAAATCCAGGGTTGATTTATAAAAATCAGATCTGGACAAGGATTAAGAAAAGAAAAAAGGGGAAAAAACTTCTAAGAGTCATACTTAGAAGGTCTAGGAGTCACACCTAGGGTTGAATTGAGTCACACAATTCTCAGCAATAATGCAGGGTTTATTTTATTGAATCTGAAAGTTGTATAGTAATGGTTACAAACCTAAGTATTTATAGAGTTGAAACTAATCCAAAGCATGTTTGGATTAGGAATCCTACACTAGTTTTCCAACTAGAAAAACAAATTAATACTAACTAGGAAATACTAAACCCATACTAAATCCACTAAAACTTCTAAATAAAGACTGCAAAATATCAATAATAAATAACCCTACCGTTCCAGCAATTCTGGAAATTACAGAAATACCCTTAATACCTAAAGTAATGAACCAGCAACTGTATTATATAAATATACCCATTATAATTCTAAAAAGGCTGAAATTACTTTATAATTTCTCCAATAAATCCCATATTAAATCTAACACATAATTCTATGCTTGAATCCTTGAATTTGAAGTTTCTTGTCTTTCTATTCTCCATCATTATCTCCAACTTCAACCTTCACTAAATTTGCAATGCATTTATTCCGTCTTGTTTTTACTTAATTGGAAACCTTTGGACTCCAATGTGCTCCTTCACAGCTCTAGCTTTCTATTAACTCTCTTTTGAGTCTCATTTACCAACAAAATAATGTCTGAAACATCATGCACCAAGGGATTTCCTCTCATATATACTTTGTTAATTCTTAACCAAAGCAAAGAGGTAAGGGCTTACTGCGGACCCTTGATGCAATCCAATTGATATAGGAAATTCTCCCTAGTCTCTTCCAACTGTGTACACACTATTAGTTGCTCCTTCATACATATGGTTTAGTACTTGTATGTATCTAATTGATACGCCCTTACGTTTTGACACTCACCATAAAACTTCTCTTGGGACTCTATCATAAGCCTTCTCTAAGGAGAAAAGGAAAAAAAAAAAAAAAAAAAAAAAACATATGTAAGTCTTTCCTCGTATCTCTGTATTTGTCCTTCAAGCTTCTAATGAGGAAGATCGCTTCCATAGTTGATTGACTTAACATGAACCCGAATTGGCTGGCATAGATAACACCACGTAAACGATAATCTATAACTCTTTCTTATAACTTCAAGGTATGACTCATGATCTTAATTTCCCTGTAGTTTGAGCAACTCTAAATGTCTCTTTTTTTTTTTAAAATGGGTACTAAAATGCGGGTGCTAAAAAGATACCTAGCTTTGGTGTTTTAAGGAAGTCACCTTGGGCTTTGGGGCAATACCCTGCCTCAGCATCCTAGTTCTGCCACTGATTATGAGGCCAAAGGGAAGATTCATTGGAATAAATACTTATAAAATAACTGCTTATTCGTTTCTGATCCTGCAGCCTTGAAAATTAAAAAGTAGTTTGGTCAACCATAGCTTATAGTAGCCTTTTGTATGCTTAAAAAAAAAAAAAAAGAGGAGGAAAAGAGCAAGAGGATATTTGGTATAGAAAAAAGATATAATGAAAGGTAAGCAAGTTCCTTGTATGGAGATACCCCATGCTTGAACCCCCATGACAATAGATGGATGTCTTTGTGTGTGTACTTGTATATTGATAAACCTGTGGATAAAGGTGTGGCCAATCTCTGTTAATGAAAAAGAAAACAGAAAAAAGGAAAGAAAAGAAAAATTAAAAAAGGTTACCTAGTTGAGTTGATGATCTTGTCACGGCTGAGACTTGCGGTTTTCTGTTACAAGAATAAACAAATGGGGTAACAATGGAAAGAAAATTTAGTGAGCTGTTAACTATATCTTTCCAGTACCAATAATTATGATCTTCCTGGATTTTTTTTTTTTTTAAATTTCCAGCTTAAAAATGTTAGATATACTTGGATGCTTTTTAATTTTTTGTCTTCCTCAGAAATTTGTATTATTTTCTCAAGTTAAACTAAAAATTTGGAAGACTGTATAATGTTAAAACCATCATTTAAGCTACAAAAGAAGTGTGTATTTCCAAATTTGTAGGTCTTAAGTGCAAATGGATGTTTTAAATCAAAATGGATGTTGGTATGTGGATTGTGAGTATTGTGGCATGTGTTATATCAAAAAAAGAGAATCTTATTTTCATTTGGGATATTTAGGAGTTCTCACCACTATGAAATTGGTATCAGGATTCTCGATCTGTTGGGGCTATTGCGGGGCTTGCTGTTGCAATAGTCTTTACCTGGAGGCTTTTGAGGTCTCCCAATGGAACCCAGCAAAGGCAACCAAAACGGCAAGCTCCTACAACTAGTAGTTCTGTTGTTAGTACTCAATCAAACCCAACATTCATGCCTTCTGGAGTTTTTTCGTCTACAGATGATTTGGGAGCACAAAATGTTGTTGATGAATTTTTCCAGCCAGTAAAGGTAAGTATCAATATTTTTCTCAGCTGAACTGTATTTGTTATTTGTGCTGGGTTTGCTAATTCTTATTGCGTTTTTTGTCTGCTTTTTCAGCCAACCTTGGGTCAGATAGTTAGACAGAAATTGAGTGAAGGAAGAAAGGTAAATACTTTCTTGTCTCTTATATGTGCTAAGGATAATGTTTCCATTTGCTTAGTTTTGTGTTTGCTATATACCAACCTTGCATCTACAAGCCATTTGGCTCAAGTTGCATTTGATTACCTGTCAATTATGATTTCTAATCATCTAGATTCTATCAGGCTCAATTTAGCCTCTACTTTCTGTCAATGATAATTTCTAGTTTTTTGGTAGTATGGTAAGTGCCATAGCATGTAACTGCACACTTGTTTTACTGGCTTCTGTTTTAATTGTGTTTTGCATCAAAATTGCTTTGTTTTGATAAGATTTCATAACTCTTGGGGTTCCCCATTGTTTAACTTATTATAAAGCAACAAGCCAAGAATTTTCTTTTCCATTAAGAAAGTCATTCTGTTTATGGATTTCAGATCTGACCGCTCATATTATGCAGGTTACATGTCGTTTGCTTGGAGTTATCCTTGAGGAAACTACTCCAGAGGAGCTTCAGGTGGTGAAATGCTTTTTGTAGTAAATTTTGCATTTTTAACAGCAATCTACGAAAGATTAACTTGATTTGTTTCATTGTGGGCAGAGACAAGCTACTGTGAGGTCCTCCGTGCTGGAAGTGCTGTTGGAGATAACAAAATTTTGTGATCTTTATCTCATGGAAAGAGTTCTGGATGATGAGAGTGAAGTGCGTGCAAACTATGTTGTGTGCAATAGTCTCTTCTCAAATTACTGAAGATTATCAATTTTGTCCAACTGTGCTGAATTTTGTGTGATTAGGATTCAAGTCTAGTGTGCATGTTTGCATGTGCATAATGCCTGCCTGCGATATTTTACACGTCCATATTTACCATGTGAAAATTTTGCTATTTTTTCTCTAAAATATACTCAGTGCATAAACAACAACAACAACTACTAAGCTTTAATCCCAAGCTAGGGTTGGCTATATGGATCTGTTTCTTCCATTCTGCTCAGTTTTATGAAATGAATAGTTAAATATTCTAAAGTAAGCTGGTTGTTTCAAATACTTTACTGGATTAATATTCCAACTTTCTTATGCTTAGAGATCTTCATGTAACCAGATTTTAGTCAAAAAATTATAAGAACTTCCTGTTGTATGCTTTTTCTCCAATATATTCAAGGTATCATTCTTAGAAATTGTTTGAAGCCTGAGGTGATGGATGGTGTTAACTTATAATCTATTTTCTTTTTTAGTTTATTATTGGTCTATATGTTCCAGTACTATTAACTGCTGGTGGACTTTATGTAGCGTGTACATTACTACACCTTTGTGTTGAAAAACAATTAGCTTTAACTTTTTGGTTTTCCTTGGTGATATAACTAAGATAACCTATAATTTTGCTCTGTTCTGAGATTAGATCCTTGGGATATTGTCATAACCCCTCTTTTTTTTTTTTTTTTTTTTTTTTTTTTTTTTCTGTTTAATGGTTTTATTTGATTCACATGCTTCTCACATCTACATATACAGTTGTGTTGTCGATATTTTTACGTGGAAGAAAAAATTTTGGGATGTTTTCTTGTTTATTGGCTAAGATTGGTTGGCCAATTAAGTGTTTGCTTTTACTGTCATTGTTTAGTTAAAGGATTTCGTGGTTGCTGCATTAACTGTCAATTACTTAATCTCTCCAAGCTGTCTTGCTGGTTTAGCTCTATACTTATCAATTACTTATGCTACATTTCTCTCATTTTTCATATGATGAATAATTTTCTGCAGCAAAAGGTTCTTGCAGCTTTGGAGAATGCAGGGATTTTCACATCTGGTGGCTTAGTCAAAGACAAGGTAATTAAAATTCCTTGGTGTATAACTATCAAAATTCCATTTTTAGGAATTGTTATTGATTCAATCAGTCTGTTGTAAGTTTTTTTACCTGGGTTATTACCTGTTCATATAAATGAGTCATTATAGTATTCCCTAGTGTGATAGATGTCAGTTTCTTGACATCCATTTTGTAGTTTATTTTGTATGTATTAGTAACTAGTCTTCATGAATTTAGTTAATTTTCTTAATAGAACTCTCCACAGCCAAATTCTGAAGATATTTTGTATGAGCTAGCAAAAATTTTAAGATTTGAATCTTGGAAATAACAAGACTGGATGTAGCCTTCACAGTTTTAGATGGCCCATGAAGGAAGTTTGAAGCATTTATTCATACTGAAGCATTATGTATCAGTTGTCACAAATTTATTTCCATGCCCAGGATATATTTGTTTGGCATTCTTCAAATATGATTGACTGTGTTGCTTGTCACTTTTTCAACATGTTATAAGGTGAAGCAGATGATTACAATGCAATAATGAGTGAAATAATAACAATGAAATTATAATGATCATTTTGTTGAATGAAAACTAATCCCAAGTGCAAAAATTTCATTGAAATTTTGTAATCACAATACTCGCATTTATTCTTGTACTAAATAGTGAAAATGGAAATTTTTATCTATATGAGTTTCTAATTGTCTTTCAACTTTTTTCTTTCTTTTTTTAGTATGATAGGTAGAATCTTTTAGTAGGTGCAAGTCGGTAGCATCATTTAGTAGATGCGAATTTTATACAAAAATTATAAATCAGATTTAGTAAAATTCAGCTTTGAATTTTCTTTCAATTTACAATATCCTTGCAACCTAAGTTTCGAATAGACCATGTTCATTGTAGTCCCTCCGATTGTCTGTTTCATTATGTTCTCCACACTGTTTCAGTCCGTTTCATGTTCTGAACATGATCATAGGTTTATCTCTTGATATATTGTGAAATACAATAAAAGATTGTGACACAAGATTCGTTGATGCTTGGTGTGCATGGGATAACAATCTTGAGTGCATATTTTTATCAAATGGTGTTGATATTTCAGTTCTTGGCAGCCAAATGGTATGTGAAAGCAATTGCTTTCACAAGGATATATTGACAGATATGAGAGGCAGGAATTGAATGTAGAATTGATATTTGTTGGTCTCTAATTTTTGTATAATGTATCCACAGGTTCTCTTTTGTAGCATAGAAAATGGACGGTCATCATTTGTGCGGCAGCTAGAACCAGATTGGCATATTGACACAAATCCCGAAATTGTTTCTCAGTTAGCTGTATGCATCAATTGCTAGACGTCTCTTTAATAACCATTCTGCATTCACAGACTCCTGATTTTAATTTGTCTACGTGCTTGGATTTCACCTGAGTTTTTCACTTTTCTTTGTGACAGAGGTTTATAAAATATCAGCTTCACGTTTC
This sequence comes from Reutealis trisperma, assembly GCA_947687605.1. NCBI lineage: Eukaryota > Viridiplantae > Streptophyta > Magnoliopsida > Malpighiales > Euphorbiaceae > Reutealis > Reutealis trisperma. Next base: position 30,851 of record CANTUT010000611.1, read on the forward strand.
TCCCATTAGACCCGAACGAACTGCTGCAAATGTGTTCAGCTCTCCATCCTTGGAACAGTTCTTTGGATGTGTTTGATTGATGCTTCACGATTAAAAACGTCCAAGTATAAACCTAAAAATAGATTGTTCTTTTATGTTCAAACTGATCACAGCTCAATGTTCTCTAGAAACTCTTCTTTAGTTGTTGATTTTCCAATGAGAAGTGGCCATAAATTCCATTATTTTGTTTGAAATTTGTGCATTAAGTTTAGTCACATCTGAACGGTTTAAAATTTTTTTTTTCAACTGGAAATTTCACTTAATGGACTGATTGTTTGTAATTTGTATCAGTTACAGGATATGTAATCATTGACAATAATTTTGGTGTTACTATTTTCAAGTGAAATAGTATTGCATGTATCCCATAACTTGGGCTTTTTCTTGCTTATTATGGATACCAATGTCTACTGATTATGTTGCATATTGATAATGTTATGTTGCATTACATCAGATTTACATATTTTCAAGTTCATAATGAGCCAACTGGGTGGTGGTTTCACTTACTCATGATAAGTCAATTAGGTAAGGAATTAAACAGTGAGTTCTGTATTTGTAATAATATAAAGATGGGTTATGGCTGCCTTTTTTTCTAACATGAGATTTTGGCTTCATTTCGTCCTTTAATGTACGGAAACTAGACCTGTTTATGGCTGCGACTCGCAATTTTTTTCACTAATTGCCACGGTTCAGTTCACGGACAAGTTTAATGGGAAATAATTATTTTTGTCCGTTAGAATTTGAAGTGTAAAATTATAAATCTAATTTATATGAAACATAAAAATTTAAATTTATAAACAAATTTTATAAAATCGTATAAAATTTATTTATATCATATTATCCTCTTCTATTAGTAAAATTAAGTTTTCCTTTAACTACATTATAATTTTATAATTTTGCATCATCAAAAAATATTTTATGCTTTATTTTGGTGGCATTTGTTTTTCTAGCTTTCTTTTTCTTTAATCAGTCTATTGTTTGAAGTTATCTACATTTTACGCACAAATTTTCTTTTTTAATTTTAAAAATATATTCGATCAAAAAAAAAATTACACCTATTTTTTCTATATATTTTTAAAATATAAACAAATATTTATATTTTTAAAATAAGAAAAATTAACATTTCACTATTTTTTTTAAAAAATAAAAAAAAATTTGGAAATTGCATATGAAGGTTGTAGCTCCAATTTTACTATTTGATTAAACAAAAATAAAAAGACATAAATTTTAATTAATATTTTTTTATAAAGATTCATAATAATTTTAAAAATTAAAAATAATTACACAAATTAGAAAATAGACATTACGCAAGACCAAAGCAGCTACCATTGCAGCGGCAGTGATCGCCTGATTTTATTGCGCCGTTTCACCTTACTTTTGCTTGAAAAGCTTGTCTTAATAAGTTAACAATCGATACAAAGCTTATAGCTTTCCACAGCTCTTGGGCTTGTAATGGACACGATTTGCCCAATAGATACCAACTGCGCTTCTCAAATCTCTGCTCTTCTCCATCCTCTTCCTCCTCTGCAAGTCCAGGCATTGTCTCTCCCCCTCTCTCTCTCTATTTCTTTTTCTTTTTTATGGTTGCTTTGAATTGTGATTATATTTTGTTATTTTTCAGGAGTATTTTAAGGAGCTTGTATCGAGCAGGAAATGCCGTGGAATCAAAGTGGAACAGAATGGCCAGTTTGGAAAGGGTAAAGTTACTGCTAAGTTTGTTCCTTTTACTTCCTTATTCGTTGGTAATATCATACTTAGCTTTATCCTATTGGATTTTTGTTGGTGATGGACAAAATAACTGCAATTTTTCTGTAAGTGGTTGTTTATGACAGTTGGAATTTTGGGTAGAAGTGATTTTTAAAGAAAAGATTAAGCCTTTTTATGGAGAATGTGTGCGCATTAGACAAGAAACAGTTAGCTCCTAAGTTTATGACATGAAAATTTGAAAAAGAGAATGTGGGTTGAAAATTTCATTACCCAACTTAAAACAATGTATGACAAACATATTCTATTGGTTATAGTAATTAATTAAGAGTTTCCCTCAAAAATTTGCCTGGTTTGCTCCTTCTGATTCTGTACTTCTGACTCTGACTAAGCAGCCTTCACATTGATTCAAAATATGCAGAAAGTGGCCTTTCATGATTCTATCACATGTAAATTTAGTATGTAATTTTTTATATAATTTTTTTGCATGAGGAAGAGGATTTGTGTAATAGACCAACTGATAACTATGAAAAATTTATTTGGAAACATTAGAAAAGAGTTTTGTTCTTTTTCTATTTATATTTTTATTAATGATACCCTTATTGTACTTCTGTTTTTAAAAAATTATTATGTGTACATCACAAGATTTACAGCTACAAATGGTGTATTTCAGGTGTCTATGCTGACCTGGACTTTAAAGAAGGGGAACTAATTTTGAAGGACCCAATGCTTGTGGGTATTCAGCATCCTTCAAACAAGGTCTTGGAAATATATATATATATATATATATATATATATATATATATATATATATATATATATATATATATATATATATATATATATATATATATATATATATATATATATATATATATATATATATATATATATATATATATTACCTTTGCTATTTTCTTGTCAATATCTTGTCCAAAAGATTGCAATTTTTTATTTTCCTTTTACATGTTTTATTGTGCAGATTGACTGTCTGGTGTGTAGCTTTTGTTTTCAATTTATTGGCTCAATAGAACAACAGATTGGGAGGAAGCTCTATTTGCAAATTCTGGGTGTGTCAGCAAGCAATGAATGTGATAAGGAAGTAACTTCACATATTTCAAAAGATTGTTGTGACATCAATTCATCTGATGAAGAAGATGATTGTCACATGAAAGATTGTAAAAGTTTAGGGAAATGTTCATCCAGCAGTTCCAACAGCAAAGGTACTTTGCCTAAAGTGGTTGTGGAATCATTAATGAATTGCAAATTGGTATTGCCTCACTCCAGCAAATTTCCGTTGCCTTCAGCCATTTCCTGTCCTGGGGGATGTGGGGAAGCTTACTACTGTAGGTAAGTCAATTTAGTATTTTTCTTTAACCAGTGAATTTCTTGTTAAGCTAATCTTTCATTTTGAATCTCTACTCGTCCGTGCTTGTCCTTGTGTGCTGTTAAGCATGTTGCATTCTGAACAGCAGCAACCAGAGATATATGCAGCTCTGGATGAGCACTAAAAAAAAAAATTGCTGTTTATCCATCTTATATGATGCAATTAGCCAATCATTGTCAATCCTTGCAAATGGTACTGGATGCCTATACGAAGAACCAACCAAATTGATTCTCTATAGTCAAAAGCTCTCGTTTTTTGCATTGACCCCACACATGATGGTGGCTTCATTATTTCTATGTTAAAAAGGAGAAGCAATTTTAATGAAGTCCTTTAAATGTTTTGAGAACTTTCCTAGAAGGCTTTAAGTCTTAACAGGGAATGCTGCAACTGCTCTCTTATGCAATGGGCAAAATTTCAATGTTAATGTGGGAGTATTGTCATTTTGTGACGGGAAGAAAGACCCCCTAAGCCTACTGATTCTGGTTTTTAGAAAACTTTCAAGTGTGGTTTTTCTTCTGTCACTGGAATTTTTAGAAAAATCTGCTCTTTCCACTTTTCTTGATCATGAACTATTCCCTGTTTGACACTGTGCCAATATTGTATAGCAAAATATGTGCAGAGGCAGATTGGGAATCCTCTCATTCTTTACTTTGCACTGGGGAGAGGTCAGAATCGCTATCTAGAGAAGCGCTTTTGAAATTTATACAACATGCTGACGGTAAGGTCTAACATAGAAGGCCATAGTTGATAGTTTGTTCAAATACAACTATTTTTGTTATTTTTTTCTTATCATTTTCTTTCTCTTTTATTTTGATTTTCACAGAAACAAATGACATATTTCTCCTTGCAGCCAAGGTATGTGATATTTTAAATTTTTTGTTAACTTTCTATTTCCTTACTTCATTGTTTTCAAATGAGCATGTATTGGTCAGAGATGATATGCCACAAGCATCAATGTGTGTTGAAATTTATCCACATGAATAGATCTATTACTTGTACATATTCATTAGATCTCCATCAACTATGAAATATCTTGCCTTTTCTTGAGTAGTTCCTTTTTAGAAAGCCATAGCCCATGATATAACCTTGATCTAGGGAAAATTTTTGGGTGGTCTCAGTTCACTTTTGAACCGTAGAGACAAGAGGTGGATCCACATGTGGGTCCTGCTGCAAGTGCTTGTGTCTATGGTTGGGTTCATGTTAAACCAGGTTCACCTAAGTGTTTCACTGACTTAGGAACTTACAGATTTTTTTGTGAAAATGCTGCATTTCACCCTTTTTTTTTTTTTTTTTTTTTTTTTCCATCCATCAGATGGAAACTATCAATTTTGTGTTGGTGCTTTTTTCCTTCTCTTTGGCATTGATGGGGGAGTGGGTTGCATAAAGAAGTACACAAGTTGGCATTTCAAACTTCTTATCATGTCAGCTAGGGATAATAGTCTTATGATCCTGAAGTTTGCATGAATTTTCAATTTTATCCTCTTTTTTTTTTTTTTTTTTTTTTTTTTTTTATCAATTTTACCCATAGTTAGTATTTGATCACAATGTATCCTGTGTTTAGATGAGGCATGCATCTATATGCATGGCATGCTAAAATGATTGGGAAGGATGAGTAGGATTTAAATTATTTGATTATAGCCCACCAAGAGTTATCTAACCCCTAAAATGTTGAAGGTTTGCAAATTTTTAAGGAAGTGAAAGAGAGAAGAACCAGAGTGGCTAGAGATTTTACGGAGATCCTATTCAATAGATGAAATCCTATGTAGCTTAGGTATGTTAACATGCCAATTTAGAGCCGGTTCATTTATAGCAATGTTACATGTCATGATTCTTACCCCGTGGTCCAATTTCTGCCAAATATAATGCATGGGATGACATTGATATAATAAAAAAGATGGATAAAATTGAAAATTTGCCCAAGATTCAAGATGAGACTATTATCCCTATCAAAAACTCCTTTTGTTTGCAATTGCATTATTTCTCGCTATGTATGGTAAAACTGTAGTTGATGGAATTTCTGTGTCCATGCAACTGTCATGCCTTGTCATACATATAATGCTTTCAGGCTATCCAATTTCACTGGATCTAATTCTTTATCCTAATGTTTTGACAAGATTTTGATTGATAATGCTGTATCTGAAAGTTGATTGCAACTACTCAATTGGTATTGCAACAAAAGGACGAAACAAGCAGGAACCTACTTGTGAATGACAAAAGTTTTTATGTTGTCTTTGCAGACAATTTCTTTCACCATTTTAAGATACAGAAGGTTAAAAGCTGCTCATTTAGAAGAACAAAGCAAACACACTGATCCTGTTAATCTGGAATGCCCTGACCTCTCTTTACTTTTGGAGGCATGGAAGCCTGTATCAATTGGATACAAGAGAAGGTAGATGATTAACTTTATGCTACCTTTCCTTCTTGCATTTTGAAACAAAGTAGATGAGTCTATGAAGAAGGTTTTAGATCTTGGCAGATGAAATTTTATTTCTGTTAAAAGAGACTTATTTTGATGTGACAGTGTGTGATATATCCACATAAGGAGAAATTTATAGTTTTAAGAAAACAGAGGTTCAAATTGTGTTTACCATTTTCTTTTGTAGGTGGTGGGAATGTGTTTCATTGCCAGATGATGTTGACCCTTCTGACGAAACTGCATTTAGGATGGAAATAAGGGATCTTGCATTTACGGTGAGATTTCATTGTAATTTTGCTCACATTTTCCTGATGCATGTTCAATTCCTCCCAGTTTGTTCACCTATGAATTCTCATGCAGAGTTTATACTTCTTGCATTGATTCAAGTTTCTATTAAACATCTTCTCTCAGCTGTTTGCATATACTCAGCATTGTAATTTTCCAGGTTGAATCCACCAAGATGTGCATACACCTCTAACAGTCATTCATGATGATTGATTGTAATTAGCTGGACAGAAGATTAGCAACTGTTTAAATCTGAAATATGGAGGGAAAAAAATTGTTTCTGGGATTTGTTATGATTTCTGGATGGCTTTAATTCCTGACCCTGTGCATCTTTTTGCTTTTGGGCTTCTCTTTTGTACTCCCCAGTCTGCCAGAACTTGGGTGGCAAACCTTGTGCCTTCTCTTTAATTTGTTGCTTTTCAAAAAAAAAAAAAAAAAAAGAAAATGAAAATCTAGTTGATTTGGAGAAATTTTGAAAGAAATAATGTGAGCTTCTTTAGATTTTCTAATATGTAACAAATGGCATGGAACTATCATCCTTCTGCAAAGTATGTGGGGCATGCAAATATTCCAAGTCAAACATAACAGTATTTTATATTCTAAGTCAAATATAACAGTATTTTATCTGGCTTCATTCTTTATTTGAACCTTTTCCATGTGCACACACTAGTTTCAGCTATTTCTGCTCTTTTTGGAGGCAACTGTTCTTAGGTGGATTTGAATTTAGAATGACTGAACCTTGTTGAAAAGTTTATAGTTTCTGTGAAACGTAACTAACATCACTTTTCAGAATTGATATCTCTGCCTCCATGAGACCACTTTGGTTTTACATGAAACGTGCTGTTTTAATATTGCTATTCTTATTTTGGTCTGCCTTTTCATATACTTGGTCTTAATGATTCTGTTTGATTTTTACTTTTTCAGTCATTACAGCTCCTTAAGGCTGCCATATTTGACCGGGAGTGCGAGCCATGTATCCTATTCCAAGTGCCGGTTCAAATTTATGCTCTTTTGAAAAAATAGTTTTTGTCGCTATTCGTACCTTTTGTTGCTGAAGTCCTTGACTCAACGAAGTATTCTCCCTAGAAATCTATGGGAATATTATTGGCATGTTTGAGCTGAATAATCTGTAAGAATTACAATTGTTTAAGTCTCATTGTTTCTATTCTACCATTTAACATTATTAATATTTTGGGCACTAATAATGATAATTACAATGGACATGGTTTAGCATTGAAGCAAGCTACAAATGCTTGTCAAAATGGATTGTATTGGCTCATATATCATATGCATGATTTGCTTGAGTTTTCAGGTAGTAATTTGAAGTTCCATTTCTGACAGTGATTTGGTTGTAGCGTCTCCAGTGGAGGATTACTTTTTGTACATTGACGATCTTCCATATGCTGAAAAGGTCAGTGTGCTTATCTTTCAAAGGTTCCTGGATATATATATTTTTTTATTTACTGAATTCTAGTGCCACTCCTAAACTCATGCATCAAAGAGAAAAGCTGAGGAAATTACACAACCAGTCTTAGATGCTCTTGGTGATGGCTATTCAGTTTGTTGTCAAGGTATGGTTTAAATTGACTGCAACTGCTTTTGTCATTGAGTGCCGACGGATGCATTATGTCTTTATTCCTGTAAGGTATCAATACTTCCCCCAGGATCAATTGATCCTGTTAACTACCGGGTAATAGTGTTCTTTTTTCTTTAGCATGTGCACAAAGGGCATAACTCTATGGGGTACTTTGGAAACATTTTAACCTTAATTTTTCTTCAATCTGGTACATTTCAAAGTAGGCATTTGTATGTAAGCATTTTTCTGACTGTAGCAAAGGTGGATGGAAGCTACTACTTCATTGAATATATTTTCATTTCAAGGTTTTGAATTACAATTGTTCTATGTTTCTCTCTGATTTTTCTTATGATTTGAATGATTAGGTATTCTGAATCATATCTTTTAGTACATGTTGCAAAGTTCTTTGTCCTAAATTACTTTAGCCTGTTGCTTCAATTTTATTAAGTTTCTGCGTCGTACTTGCTTTGCTTGGCTATGATTATTTCGTTATTTAGTTAATTTTTCAATTTTGCTTAGGTACCGCATTCTATCCTCTGCAGAGTTGTATGAACCACTCGTGTCAGCCGAATGCAAGAGCTTTCAAAAGAGAAGAAGTATGTTCTCTATAATGTTTTCGGTTGTATTATTCGCACGGCAGAAAGCAACACATTTTTCACACTTGTCATTCAGATTCTTTTGTCATTATGTGTCTTCTCATTTGTATTTGTCATCGATTGTAGGACAGGGATGGCCAAGCGACAATCATTGCCCTCAAATCCATTGGTGAGGGAGAAGAGGTGATTTGTTTATTCATCACATGTGATTTTCACTTTTGGAACTTTACCTAATACTGGATGTTGATTGAAAATTTTATCTGGCATTTTCAGATTACCATTTCGTATATAGAAGAGGACCTTCCGCTTGAAGAGAGACGAGCATTACTCGCTGACTATGGTTTCAGATGCAGGTGTGCCAAGTGCGTAGAAGAAGATTCTCGACTTATTTCCAATTAAGAGGTTATAAAGAAGAAGCCATTATAGAGGAATTAGCAGAAAATTTGGGATTAGAGAAAGGGAAAAAGATGAGAAAATGGAGAAGAAACAGAAGCAGGAAACAGAGATCACAATTTTTTTTGCTCGTCTAACTTGAGATGGATCTTTACACATTTATTCAGTATATTCATCATCTGCTCAATGGCTATCTCTAGATGATGGTATTATACTTATTTGTAATAGATTCCTTAACATGTAACACTTATAAGTTGTTTGAAAATTAATATGGTACAATTGTCTTAAATTGACCTTTTTTCCACACAAACTGCCTGAGTATATTTCACTTAGCAAAATCCAGTTTTACTTCCTAGTTGTCCACCATTAATACTGCTCAAGTTGAGGCGAATGTATTTTTTTTCTTGGGCAAAATTACTACATATTCCTTGTGTTGTCGGTTTGATTTAATTAACGAAGTGGTTCATTATTCTTTCTGAGAAACTAGTTAAAAGGTTCTTGTAATTTGTTAATTATTTAGGCTTTTGTAAATGGAATGTTCTGTTAAATTAAGGCATGAATAAACAAATTTATCCTTAGTTACCGTTTTTTCCACCTCATCTCATTTTCAAAAAAATTTAAATAAAAAAAATTACTTGAAAAAGAAAAAGAAAATGAAAATAAGGGGAACATTCTTCATAAAAAAATTTTGAAGTATTTTTTTATTTCAATTTTTGTTGAAAAAAAAAATTAAGGTGAAGAAAGATGGGTGAGGTTAAATTTATCTTTTTATATCTTAATTTAACAGAAATTTTTACTTTCTAAATGGAATGACTAAATAGTGCTAATAGATTAAATTACAAGGATTTTTTAATTAATTTTTCAAAAATAAAAATCATTTCATTAATTAAATGAAATATAAAGAAGGCAATAAAAATTTACCCATTCTTCTTTGAATTTATAATGTGATGACTTCAAGAATAGAATCGGTATTAGGAAAAGATCTGATATTTGTACAGAGTCATATAATACTGTATATTGAATTTGTAAAAGGGCAAGTACAAAAAAAAAATAATAATATATTGTCGCGTGCAGTGAATTTTTTTTTATTTATAAATGGAGGGAAAATTTCAAAGCTAACTAAAAAATGAGAAAAAATAACTTTTGTATGACGTGAAAACTTTTAATTCAAAAATAGCGTCACTAATTTGAAAATTATCTTTTGTATGCTCATATTCCTCTTTCTACCACTTACCACCACCTATTTGGCAAAAAAATATATATATATACATACCACTTCCCACCATCTCGAGCATATATTCCATGGTATTAAATAACGTCAGATATATGCCGTCTCAGTTTTTAAGGGGTTTATTATATTATTTACCGTTATACTTATACTAATAGGATTCTTAATACTGAACTGATAATGAATCACCTGATACATACTGATACGACTATTATTTAACGATATGAAGTAGCGTATCAATAAAAAAAATATTATTATTATATTTTTTATTTTATTAATATAAATTATAAATATATTGTTTAAAAGATATTATTTTATATTTGTTCTATCTTATTAATATAAATTATTGGAATATTATTTTTTACATTATTTGTATTTCAATATATTTAAAATATTATTGATAATTTTTTACAAAATTCATTTTTTGTATAAATTTTTCTTTGTGGGTGTAAATTATTGATTGAATTTTACAATTTGACTATATTTTATTTTAATATATTTATTTTCAAAAATTTAAATAATGGTTTTGTATAAATTTTAAATGAGTTTAATAGCAAAAAAGACAATTTATATCCTCCCTGACACTCTTTTTGTTAGTGATTAATTAATATTTTGGTATATTTATTTTTTTAATTTTACATTATTTACTTTGAATATAGAGTGATTTTTTTTATCACCTTATTCACCTTAAATAAGATTATTTTTTCTCTCATGACTTAATAAAATAAAATTAATTTATTATTATTAGTTATGTAATTTGAATTTAATTTATTGTTATTATTTATATAAATTAAAATTTTTAATTACAATTATATTTATTTAAGTATTAATTAATTTAATGTATTATATTTTAAATGTTACATTTCATTTATTATTGAATTATATCAGTTTACTAATCGTTTTTTAAAATTTATAATAGCCACGATAAATTCAAGACAATTTAATTCGATTTTGTTACACTGATTTTGATACCAATGTAATATATAAAATTATTATTTAATACAATGATATATACACTTCTCTATCTCTCTCCCTCCCTCATTTTACACGTGGTATCCTACTTGTGTAGCTAAAGCAATCAACTCATGATCCTATTTATAGTCCTACCTACCACCACCTAACGTGATGCCAAAAGACCATGTGAAATGAACAATAAAGGCTCTAGATGTTATGAAGAATTAGGGAGGGTAATTTGTACCATAACCATAGATACCCAAATTTTATTTGGTTAAAATAATTAATATTTCAATTGATTAAGTAATGAGTATAGGTAAATTTATATTTAAAAAAATAGTATTAGATTTAGATAAAGTACAGATAATATAGTAATTTACTCATACTCATACCCATACTCTATCCAAACTATTAAATTTATATATTTTATAATAAACTTTAAATATTTTATTATTTTGTATAAGATTTTTAGTATTTTAGTATAAAAAATAATTTTTATATTTTCTTAAATATAAAAATAAGTTGAAATTGATTTAAATATCCTTAAATAATATGTATTTCAGTTATTAAAATTATGTTGTTTTAATAATAAATTTTTAATAATTTAACAATTTCATTGACATTATCAGAATATGTTTTAGTTTAGTTAATTAAATTATTATGAAACACCATGAATTTTCAGTTATTTTATAAAATTCTATTTTCATACGGAAACATATTATTTTATTATTTTTCTTATTAAAGTAAGATTGGAATTATATTTTATTAAATTATAAATATTCATATTATTTGAATATGTATTATTAATGGCAATTTTGATATAATATTACAATATTATATTATTATGATAATGTTAATGTGGATTTTTGGAGAATTGTATTTTGGATTATATTTTGATATTTGAGTATTAATAAGGGTATTAATTATATTATAAGTTTGATTATAATATTTTATCGGATATTTGGATTTCCGTTATAATTATTATAATTATCGTTAATAATGTTATTGATATATATATTCATGAGTATATGTTGCAAATTATTATTAATATGTAAATTATGAATTATTGTTAATTATTATTATTATTACTATCATTTTCATTATTATGATTATTGGTGGTATTATTATTATTATTATTATTATTATTATTATTATTATTATTATTATCACTAATATTACTATTATTATTGTTATTATCATTATTATTATTAGTATTATTATTATGATTATTCTTGGTAATTTATATATGTAAATATACGTGTAGTATTATATGTATATATTGTATGGTTTAGCGTATATATATATATATATATATATATATATAAACATAATCTGTTTTAAATAAAAAGAAGAAGAAATGGAAGGCTGGTGATTAGTCAGTTAGAGGCAAAAACGGTGAGTTTTGAGGAAGAGCAAAATGGGCAGAAATGGGAAACAGGAGAGAGGAGAGAGAAGGGAGAGGTCGAGAGAGAGAAAGAGAGAGTTGGCGGCGTTCCGGCGGGCGGTGGCAAGCACCGCCACCACCGCTGGGTAGAGGAAGGTCCGGTGACCTCGAGGGAGGTGGCAGCTCGGTGATCGGCGGCGGCGTACGCGAGGAGAGAAGTACCGCCGGCCACTGCAACTTCAAATCAATTTTTCGGCCGATTCCAGCAGCGAAATTTGGCGATCTTGGTGCCGTTTTACTCCTGGAGATGAGAGCTTCATTTTGGTACCTGCCTTGCCCCCTGAGGACCACCGGAGGAGGAGTTCGAAAAATGTAAAATCGTGACTTTGGAGGCATTTTTCGGTGGCTGGAGGGCGAGTGACGGCGAGTGGTGACCTTTTTTGTGCTCCTGGGGTTGAGGTGAACCTGCTGGTGTGGAGTTACCCATGATCCGCCACCACCGGCGGCGGCGCGTGGCAGGCCTGCGGCGGCGCGTGGTGCCAGCACATAGAGAGGTCCAGTGGTTCTGTTTCGACGTTCTGGCACGATCCTCGACGTCTGTATGTTTGAAATTTGTGAAGGTGAACCCGGAACCCTTGTATTTCAGTTGTTATATGAGTTAATCTATGTTTAGTGGTTCTTAGAGTATTTGTTAGGTTGTCGAGTTTGTTATGGGGTTAAGTGTGATTTCTTATCATGTTGATGTTCTCTGTTGCGAGGTGTCGGTGTCTGGCGTCTTCCTGGTTCCAAGGCTACTCTTCTGAAGGAAGCCGGTCGGAAGCGTCGACAGTTAGGTGAGTGATACTCACTTATATATTATCCTGTTTTCACTTCATATGCATTGCTGTGTGTATATATATATGTATATTATGCACTACTACTGCATATATAAGCATGTAACATTTGACTGTGAATGATGAATTGATATTCTGTATTCTGTACCATACTATGGTTGTGATTGATGGATGGAGGTCGGGAGAATACAGTACCACCTAGGATTATGGGATTATTATGGCTATGATTTGGATTATGATGGATTCAGAAGATGAGCTATGACTGATGGATGCTGGCCGGGCCTGCTCATCGCCAAGGCCGCTGTCAGTCGGGTCAGGGCTACGTGGTACAGACCAGTGACGGCCGGGCCCCTTGGTTATAAGAGACAGATTATTGGATTCAGAGTGCCAGAGTAGGGGGATTGGCTCCCCATATTGAGTACTGAGTATCAGTGTGGTACTGTGGACCATACCCCATCCTTGCTTGATTGGATGATTTGTTTGTCTCTATGACATAATGCATATCATGTGAGGTGCAGTATATCTGTAGGATACCAGTTTAATATATTAGCTGGTATCATTCACTGAGTCGAACGCTCATTCCTGTTCATCTTGTTGCTTTCAGGTCAGGGAATGAGTTGGGAAGGAATTGTAATTGAGTAGACTGCCAATTTCTCTTCGGCAGTAGTTTGTATTGTTGAGTATTCAGAAATGTATATAATAGAAGTACATTTGTAATTATAACTCTAGAACTTCGCAATGTTACACTTTGTAATTGAACTTTATGTATTATTTCAATTATGTATTTTGTTTAAAGAGCTGTAATATTTAGGTTAAGCAGAACCTTTCTGTAATTTATCACTTTATGGAATATATAGAATAAGTGATGTTGGGCCAATTTGATAATTGTGTTATGTTGTGATTCTTTTGGTCCTGCTTATCTTATTTGGGTCCATAACCCTTTTCAGTTGGGCTTTTCAGTTGTGTGTTTTGGGCTTTTTGTCTTGTGGTTTGGGTTAGGCTTACTACGGGCACTGGTAGCCACGTGCATGTCCCGTGTCCTAGTGCCGGTCACGTGCCCTCGGGTTTGGGGCGTGACATATTATATCTTATTACTTTATTAAGAACAAAAAAATCATTTTGTATTATTGATATATAATGTTAAAACTAATCATAAATTTCTCTCATTTTCTCATTTTATCATTCTACTCTTTCTGTCTTCTCAGTTCTCTTTTTTTTGGGTCTTCATTTATTTTTTTCTTATAATCGCTCCATTCAAACTCTCTACAAATTTTCTATTTTTAAACTCTGTATATTTCATTCTCTTTTTTCCTCTAGATATTCTTTCTTTTCTCTGAATTTTCTTTTCTTTTCTTTTGATCTTCTTTTCTCTCTGGTTCTATAATTAAATAAGCTTTCTTTCAATTAATATTATACCATTGTTTTTCTTTTTTACTTCTTATAATTTTGAGTATAAAAATGACAAAGTAAAAAGTTACTTTCATATACTTGAGACACATTTACTATTTAAATATTTCATGCTCATTATATTTGAAGTTAATATTGTCTATGACACTTTTTTCTTTTCTTAATTAATATCAATTTACTCTATTTTATCTTTACTTCTCCTTATATAAAATAATTATTTAGATACATATCTTAATATTATCTATTAAATTCACCAACTTATTAGAACACTATATCCTTTAAAATTTTAGCATTTATAACTTCATATTAAGTAATGAAATCAAATATCCTAAATGTCAAATAATCAATTATCCTAAATCACTATATTCTTTATTATACAAATTCATTTTATTTTTTAAATCAAATATTCTAAATTTACACATATATTTAAAAATAATTTGGTAATTATTTGGATAATGGATTACCCACGGGTTACCTGAAACTCTTTGGATATTGATATAAAAAGACATGTACCTCTTTAGATATGAATAAGGATATTATACTACTTTACCCATTGCCATCCCTATGAAGAATGGACCCAAGCTTAGAAGAGAAATGTAATAATCCGAATTTTTATTTATTTTATAAAATCTTATTTTGTACGAAAATATATTATTTTATTATTTTCTTTATTAAAGTGTAATTGAAATTTTCATTTTTATTTAATTTGATATATTTTTATGATTTGAAAAATATATTATTAATTGTAATTTTATTTAAATGTTAAATATGTGAATATAATTGAAGAAAGTATTTATTAAATAAAATCTTGTATTTTATTCTATTGAGATAAATGATATTGGTTTATTATTATTTTTAAATCTTTCTAAATTTTATTGGTTATTATGAGCTAATTTAATGAAAATGACTAAAGTAATAATAATATTTTTAAAGTTAAGTTAATTATCCATTCAAATTATTATTTTTTGATATTTCAAATTGAGAAAAATATTTATTTATTTATGAAAATATTTAATTGGATTTTATTTAGCAATTATGAAAATTCATAAGGATTAACTCTATATTAATTAAGGTTTAAGATTATTTTATCATCATCATCATCATTATTATTATTATTAACATAAATTTTGTTTATATATATATATATATATATATATATATATATATATATATATATATATATATATATATATATATATATAAACTAAGATATTTTTTTTTATTTTTGACTAATTATTCTTATAAACAAATATTAGTTTAATAATTTAATAATTATTAAATTAATTTATATAAATAATATGCTTTTTTTTAGGATAAGTAATCACTATTCAATTAGAAAAGTAAATATATAATTAATTTGCTATATTTTAGGATTGATTTAGTAATTTATTGATTAATAAATTATTTTATACAAATGATATCTTTAACATTAATAAGTTAATTAAAATTATATTGTATTTATTTTATTAACTATCTTTTAATATTCCATTTCCAATATTTTTTTAATAATTTTATATTATATATTTTATAAAAAATATAATTTTTAAATCCAAATCCAAATCAAAATATTTATTTGATTAATAAATTATTTTATACGAATGGTATACTATCTTTTAACATTAATAAGTTAATTAAAATTATATTTTATATATTTTATTAACTATCTATTAACATTCCGATTCTAATTTTTTTAAAAATTTTATATTATATATTTATAAAAAAAATATAATTTTTAAATCCAAATCCAAATCGAAATATTTGTATTCAATTTTTAATCCTAATAGGATTAGAAACTCAATTTCCTAGGTCAATTATGTGACTTTGTATTAGTGATAACTTTTATATTACAAAAAGTTATCTTATGAAGTCAAATTAAAATCACTCACATTCGTTTATAATTATGTTATCCTAAATATATTTTTATTTTAATTAAAATATTAACACTTTGTTTATTAACATTATAAATTGTAAAATTAATAAATGTTAAGAACTAATTATGATTAGGTAGTTTAATATAAATTAAAACTAATTATGCTTAGAAGATAATTAATTAATTAAATTATCCATCATTTTAAGAAGAAAAAATTAAACTTAGATGAATATTATAAACTAAAGATTATGCTAACAAATCAAATTATTAAAAGCTTATGATGAGGATAGATAATATTCTTATTTACTGATTAGATTTTAGACAACAATAATAAATTAATTAATATATAATTTAACTATAATAAAAAATGATTTTGATTAGAATAAGATAATAATAAAAAATTATAAAAATCAACAAGAATATCTTAATAAATATGTTTATCCCCCTCTTCTATATATATACACACACACACACGTACACACACACATATATATATGTGTGTGTGTGTGTGTGTGTTTGTGTGTATACATGTGTGTGTGTGTGTGTGTGTATACATATACAGACATATGTATATATGTAGATACATATGTGTATATATGCATACATTTGTGTGTATATATATGTGTCTGTGTGTATATACATATTGTGAACTCTCAAATTTGCATCTCTAGACAATCAGTACTCGATTATGTATCTATAGAATCAAATCGGGCTTAAATCAGAACTGAAATAGATGATAACAGAGTAAAAAACGGTGGGTAGTCTCACGGGGGCCGCATAGGGCACTTGTAATTGCACAGACCCTATGCAAAACCGCATAGGACCTTTGTGGAACTGCAGAGATCCTGTGCAAAACTACATAAGTCTTGTGTAGCAACGCTTTGCTTTGTGTGTTACGTGTGGTCTCGAAGTTGCCATGTGCGATTCTTGAAGCGTCCTATTCAGTTTTGTGTCTTGGAAAGCGAATCCCACATTGAAAGTTCACCATTTTCACTCCCAACTCTCTCCCTATAAAAGCAACACCCTCCTATCTTATTTCCACACTCAGAATTACTTAATCAAATTCATTGATTTCAAAGCAATCAATATTTTTAAAGTTTGGTATGAAAGGAATGAACTTTTTAGTTTAAATTTTTATTTCGGTGGTCGTTTCAAGGTAGCTCTCCTCAAATCAGTCCGAGGAGGTCCTAAATACACCGTCCGAGTCACCGTTCGAAGGTTGTCATTCCGTCAAGCTGAGAAGGTGGAATTGCGATCCGGTCGTCCGCTTCATCCGCCCTACATCCCCAAGTCTCATCTTCTTAAGGTATTTATTTCCTTTTTTTTTATTATTATTATTTTCTTATTTTCTTGTTTTGTTGTTTTAGTGTTTCTTTTGCTTTATATTATTTTGTTTGTTTGTTTTGTTATTTTTCCTTAGGATTGCTTAGTTTATTCTTTTCATTTATTATTTCTTTGCTTAGCATGTTTTATCATTTTCTTTCATTATTTTGAGGCATGTTGATTAGAATATGATCTAGTTAATTTAGTAAATGATTTGAATTGATGCATCGACTTGTTAATCAAAACTTGACCTAATTATCAACTTGGTAATCAATAATTCTGCTTGTTTAATCAATCAACCCACCTTCTAATTAATGAACTAAAACATGATAAATGGCTAGGCTAAACTAATCACTTCGCAAGAAGGGCAAACTACGTGGATTTTGATTCCCATTCAAAGGGATACGTAGGCTTGCTTGTTTAAAGTATCAAATCCAATTTAAATAAGAAATAATCCTTCTCTTGTATATTCCTTTATGAATTAGTTCTTTTTCTTTATGCTATTTGTTTTTAGTTTGTTTTCTGTATTATGATGTTGGTTTTGTTCCACTTGTTCTTTATTTTCCTTTAATTATTGTTTTAGAATTATTTTGGGGAATGTGTGACTTCCCTGGAACCCATAAGAGCTAGAGGAAGTATTCCCTATTTTCGCTTTGAATTGTAAGTTAATTCCTTTACTTTGTTGCTTTACTTTTTTGCTTTGAATAAAAGTTTATTTATTTGTTTATTCATGCATTATATGATTGTTCATGGATTATGTAAACTATTCATGAAATTTATTTTAGGTTATTTTGTATAAAATTTGCCAGACTAATTTTCTTAAAATAAACCAAGAACCTAGTCCCCGAATTTTCTTTGGTTTCGAGGCTAGTGATATTTTCTTTTGGGATATTAATTGGAGTCAATTTGGGTTTTTTCCCTTAATCTTTTCCCAAATAAAATAAAATTAAGGTGGCGACTCTTTTCAAAATCAATCAATTTGAACCTAGGGATTCCATCATAAGTTCAAACCCAAATGAGTATTTCGATCCCACTTAGCGGATCGGATCGGTGCTCAGTCAAGGCCTTACAGCTGGCGACTTCACTGGAGACCACCTTCTTTTTAACAAAAGAAATAAGAGGACTACCAATTGGTTTAAATCAAGGTTTGGCACTTTTAATACATAAATGACTTTCATGCATCATTTGCATTGGCTCCTTGCCTGTCAACCTAGATTTCTTAGGAAAACAATGGATAGAAAGTAACACCAAGTGGGTAACCCTCCTTGGGTCTATTCATCGATAGTGAAATCATCCACCCCGTAATGAATCCTTTGATCCTTTCAAAGGTGTAACGAGCATGCATGTACTTCTGGACCCATGCGAGGCTCCTTCATTCACATGTGGTTAGGTATATCACTGCTGTAGTGAGACGGGTACCCTGTACAAGCCACCATTTCCTTTTTCATGTAATAAATCTAGATCCTGACCTTAGGTTGTATGTACCATAATTAAAACCTTGCATCTTTCTCATGAAATATTTTCACCATGCATATCATGCATCTATATTATATAACAAAACATGTATTTATCTCTAGTCTTGGTTATACCTTGAACCAAAGAAGGGTCACATACTTCTAAACCTTAAATACTCTCACCTCTATTTGAATCACCTTTGCCTCCATAAACCTTAAGCCATCACCCTAAACCTTACCCCATTACCTTAGTCTTTAACCTAAACACACTATCCTAAGCCCAATACCTTTGGTCCAACACACTACCCTAAGCCCAATACCTTTGGCCCAACACATTATCTTAAACCCAATACCTTTGGCCCAACACACTACCCTAAGCCTAGTACCTTTGGTCCAACCCGATACCTTAAGCCTGAGACCTTAACCTACGCAACCTTAAGAAATCCTCAAGAGCCCAAATGCAGTTAGCTCACAACATCAAAGGGAGTTTTTTTTCCTCAAAGTTTGCATGCCCATATTCCAGCTTCTTCTCCTAGTACTTACCTTAATTCTTTGATTTGGTTCATAAGGTACCAATGGCCAACCAGGTTAACATAGATGCCCTAAACACATTAATGACTAGCCTTTTTAAAAAGCATGAAGAGCATTTTCAAGCTGGCCTAGTTACTCAACAGATCCAATTTGAAAAAAATATGAAGGAACAAAGGAAAGCCATCATTAAGGAAGTTCAAGCCCTAATTATCCAAGCAAACCTCAATAAAAATAATCTCAACCACAATTCGAATTACACCTATCTTGGGAAACCTACCAATACTCAAGCCCTAAACACCACTAACCACTATAGCTCTTCCTCTCTCTTAGATCATTTTCAAGGTGGAGAAGTTTTCTCTCAGGATACGAAATTGCTTATAGATGAACTTGAAGCTATGGAGAAAACCATTAAATCCCTGAAGCACCATAATGACTTAATAGATATGGATAGCTTGATCTTGTTCCCTGATGCTAAGCTTCCTCCTAAATTCAGAATGCCTGAGTTGGATAAATTTGATAGAACTGCATGCCCTAAAACTCATCTAAAGATGTTTATGGGAGTAATGAAACCTATGGGACTTAGCGATGAGCTCCTTGCTCAAATGTTTCAAGAATCATTAACTAGAGCTACCAGGAGATGGTTTCTTTCACTGGACAAGAGCCAAAAAAGAATATGGGATGATAGTTGTCATGTCTTTTATTAGATAGTATCATTACAACACTGAAGTAGATGTCACTAGGCATGATTTAGAAACCACAAAGCAGCTTCCAAATGAGTCATTTTCCATGTTTCTTACAAGGTGGAGGGCTAAAGCTACTCAAATGGTAAATAGGCCAACTGAACAAGAACAAGTAGATATCATTGTCAAGAATCTACTCCTGACCTATCAAACCCACTTGTTAACACAATACCTACGCACCTTCAGAACTTTAGTTGCAACTGCATCAAAGGTTGAAGATTGCATCCAAAGTAAATCATTTCAAGCTAAATTCCCCACCACCAACCTGAATAATGATGAGGAATCTAGATCCAATTCAACCCCATCTGGCCTTAATCCTGAGTGGCATAATATGGAGGAGTTCAAATCTAGCTAATCTGACATGTCTAAGGTTGAATTCCAAATCTAAGTCTGAGTTTGAGCCCAAGCCTCAAAGTCTAAGTCTAACTTTGAGTCAGAGTCTGTCATTTTATTTTATTTTATTTTTTGTATTTTGTCGACCATTTTAGTCCCCTTTTTGTTATGTTATAATAAAGTTTCCATTATAGTAATGCATCTTTTCTTTTCATTATTTCTTATATTTCTTGATTTAGTATGACATGGATGAACTTTAAAAAAGAAGAAAGAAAAAAAAATAGAGAAAACAAAGAGAAAAAAAAAAAAGAAATGAAGAAAAGAGGGGTAAAGATTAAATCCACCACAATTAGCATATATCAGAATTTGAGGTGCTTTCATTCTCACAAATTAGCAATTGCTTCACTAACTCCTAATCAAAGAAGATCAAGATAAGCACAAAGAGCAAGTAAATGTAATTACCTATTGCACATTGGGTAATCAAATGATGTACCTCAACAAGGGGTGACAAGTTCAAAAAAGACCTTTGTCAAATCCAAAATTCAAAGGTCAGAGCCTCTCAAAGAAAAATAGCAAATCATGGTGGAATATTTTCTCTCAAGTTTATTAATATAAGCTCGCTAAGTTGAAAACCAAAAAGGGCAGCTTAGGCAAAAGTTAGAGCTGAGAGAAAGAACGAGAGAAAGAGAGAAAGCTCATCCAAGTTATCTTCCTTTATGTCCAAAGTTGTCAAATCATCTTCAATCAATCCGTCTCATCTTATATCTCCAAAGTCATCCTTCCTCACTAGAGGTTCATTCTCTAAGGATATACTATCTTTCTATGCCCTTATCCTATAATGGAGGTATGTCTTCCTATGTTGTTATCTGTTGTCAATCTGTCCCATCGCTTAGCTTAAAGAGTTAAGGCATAATCCCTTACATTTCCCACCTTCACATTCTTATATCTCATTTTGGAGCATAATCCCCAAGTTGTCTTCTTCCATTAGCCCTTTAGCTATTCCTAAGGGCTCTTTGTTTTAGTCAGTATAGTCAGTGTGTCATCAAGTCAAACTAATTAAGTGTCACTCCAAGAGTCTCTTCAATCTCAAACAACAAGAAAAGCTTGACTTGCTCTTTTCCATGATTCATGCTACAAAAAGCAAAATCATACAACCTCTATGATTCTTTTTAGAAGTTTTAACCTACCTTCAAACCATTTCTGAACTTTATGAAATCATACTGTTCCATGCCAAGCCTTATTGGTAATTCATACCATCATTTCAAGCTCAAACACTGTACCTTTCCTTAGCAAAATCTCATCATAGGCATAACCAAAAATCCTAAGTCTCTTAAAACTCATCATCTTTGAATCTAGTCGAGGCATATCTCCCAAAGCCTATCATCCTTAAGTTGATTAAGGACTTGAACCAGTCAAGGCCCATCCCATGCATTTTTGGCAAACATCTTATGATCCTTAAAAAGATTAAGCCTCATTGGCAAAACACACAATCCTTGATAATCAAAGCCTCTTAAGGCCTGCAAACCACTATGATGGAACCAGGTTAAAGGGCAAACCCTTATCTATAAGCTTATGATATCCTTTTGACCAATATTTGTAGCACCATACTTGAGCCAAAGCCCAAAACTAAATTTAGAAGCCTTCATCATGAAGCCCACTTCTAAAAAGCCTTCACTATGAAGCCTACTCCCAAAAAGCCTTCACCATGTAGCCATTGATCTCCTCTAAAGCAAAATCTGACTGAGCCTTTTAAATTGATTACCTAGCCTAACCTTTTCCTCTAAGCCAAGATTAGCCTCCCAAGTCTAGTATTCCAGCCTAATCTCTCTGATAAAATCTGACCAAGCCTTCCGAATGAACTCACCAGAAGGCCATAACTTGATCGAGCCACTAATATGATCTCTTACATAGCCAAACTAGACTGAGCTTCCAAATGACCCTAGCCAAGGCCAAACCTGACCTAGCCTTCTAAGATGATCTCCCATAAAGCTAAACCAAAAGGCCATAACTGACTAAGCTAATTGCCAGACCTAACCAAAGACTCCTGTATGAACTTCTTTGGAGACAAGCCCAACAAACTGATCCTTCCCCAAAACTTGACCAAGCCTTTCGACCTAATCATCTCCAAAGACTTGACCTTCCTGATTAAGCTTTCCAATTCAGCCTCAAACTAAACCTTCTCTTAAGTAGAACCCACCAAAGCCTAGCCTGATCTCTCCCAGCCATACTTGGCTTAACTTCCCAAATTGACTTCATCATAGGTTGAATTGATAGCCATTGACTAACCAACCTTATACCTGATATACCATTTTCATTTCTAAGTCAACTAAACAATCAAAGACCAAATAACCAAGCTACCTTTTAAAGTGGGGGCATCTTTCTCCCAGAAACTCAGCATTCTCCTACCAAACTGACCCTTCACATGTTCAAGGTATCCAATCATTATGTAGTCATATGTATTTCATAATAGAACAAGTTGTGAGTTAGACTTTTGAATCAAAATGGATCATCTCTTTGCTAATTCCTACTAGACAGGGTCATCATCATTCCTACTAAATAGGATCATCTCTTTGTCGATTCCTACCAGACACAATCGTCATCATTCCTTCTAGACAAGATCATCTCTTCACTAATTCCTACTAGATAGGGTCATCAATATTCTTACTATAAATGTCTAAAACTGACTGGACATCAAGCTAGACTTTTCAAAATAGACAGGAACCATTACGTTTACCATATTTCACCAAATCTTCTTTATTCTCAAACATTACGGCCAAACAGATAGCATTGATTTTAATTCTCTAACATTAAGGCTGAACAGATAGTCTTAATTGAGATTTCATCAAATCATATTTACCTCAAACATTAAGGCCGAATAGATAGCCTTGATTGATATTTTCTCCATATCATTTTTACTTTCAACATTAAGACCAGGCAGATAGTCTTCATTGAAATTCACCAAACCTTTTTAATTCTCTAATATTAAGGCCGAATAGATAGCCTTGATTGAGATTTTCCCTATATCCTTTTCACTTCCAACATTAAGGTCGGAGAGATAGTCTTGATTGAAATTCACTAAACCTTTTTAATTCTCCAACATTAAGGCTAAACAGGTAGCCTTGATTGAGATTTTCCCCAGATCATTTTTACTTTAAACATTAAGGCCAAACAGATAGCCTTGATTGAAATTTTCCCCAGATCATCTTTTTGACATTAAGGCTGGACATATAGCCTTGATTGAGATTCACATTAAGATCGGACAGATAGCCTTAATTGAAATTTACCAAACCTTCTTTATCCTCTAACATTAGGGCCAAACAGATAGCCTTAATTGAAATTCACATAGATTATTCTCGCATTTAATGTCAAGGTCAGACCGATAGCCATTGACAAAACCTCATTTATCTTAAGGGGCCTCCTACCAAAGGATTTAACAAAAACAAACAAGCCCAGAGTCTGACATGCACTCACCCAAACATGTCTTAATTAAGATTTAGACATCATTTTGATTCATTTTTTCCATCCCTCATTCCCAGGTTCATAATCATCAAAATTGCCTTCCCGATAAGTCAATTTTGATGACGAGGCAGTTGTAAACCCTCAAATTTGCACCTCCAGACAACCAACGCTTGATTACAAATCTATAGAATTAAACCGGGCTTAAATTAGAGTTGAAACGGATGAGAATGGAGTTAAAAATGGTGGGCAGTCTCATAGGGACCGCACAGGGCACTTGTAACTATACAAACCCTATGTGAAACTATACAGGACCTTTACAAAACCCCAGAGGACCTTTGTAAAACCGTAGAGGTCCTATGCAGCAACGCTTTGCTTTATGCATTCTGTGCGATCTCAAAGTTACCGTGTGCGGTTCCTGAAGCATCCTATGCGGTTTTGTGTCTTTGAAAGCGAATCCCACATCAAAAGTTCACCATTTTCACTTCCAGCTCTCTCCCTATAAAAGCAACACCCTCCTACCTCATTTCCACACTCAGCATTGCTTAATTAAATTAATTGATTTTAAAGCAATCAATATTTTTAAAGTTTGGTCCGAAAGGAATAAACGTTTTAGTTTAAATTTTTATTTGGGTGGACGTTTCAAGGTAGCTATCCTCAAATTAGTTCGAGGAGGTTCCAAATACGCCGTTCGAGTCACTGTTCGAAGGTTGTCGTTTTGCCAAGCCGAGAAGGTGGAATTGTGATCTGGTCGTCCGCTTCATCCGCCCTATATCCTCAAGTCTCCTTTTCCTAAGGTATTTATTTTCTTTTTATTATTATTATTATTATTATTATTATTATTATTTTCTTATTTTCTTGTTTTGTTTTGTTTTAGTGTTTCTTTTGCTTTATATTGTTTTGTTTGTCTGTTTTGTTATTTTTTCTTAGGATTGCTTAGTTTATTCTTTTCATTTATTATTTCCTTGCTTAACATGTTTTATCATTTTCTTTCATTATTTTGAGGCATGTTGATTAGAATCTGATCTAGTTAATTTGGTAAATGATTTGAATTGATGTATCGACTTGTTAATTAAAACCTAACCTAATTAACAACTTGGTAGTCAATAATTCTACTTGTTTAATCAATCAACCCACCTTTTAATTAATGAACTGAAACATGATAAGTGGCTAGGCTAAACTAACCCCTTCGCAGGAAGGGCGAACTACGTGGATTTTGATTCCCATTCAAAGAGATACGTAGTCTTGCTTGTTTAAAGCATCAAATCCAATTTAAATAGGAAATAATCCTTCTTTTATATATTCTTTTATGAATTAGTTCTTTTTCTTTATGCTATTTGTTTTTAGTTTGTTTTTTATATTATGATGTTGGTTTTGTTCCACTTGTTCTTTATTTTCCTTTAATTATTATTTTAGAATTATTTTGGGGAATGTGTGACTTCCATGGAACCCATAAGGGCTAGAGAAAGTATTCCCTATTTTGGCTTTGAATTATTAGTTAATTCCTTTACTTTGTTGCTTTACTTTTTCACTTTGAATAAATGTTAATTTATTTGTTTATTCATTCATTATATGATTGTTCATGCATTATGTAAATTATTTATAAAATTTATTTTAAGTCATTTTGTATTAAATTTGCCAAACTAATTTTCTTAAAATAAACCAAAAACCTAGTCCCCTAATCTTCTTTGGTCTCGAGGCTAGTGATATTTTCTTTTAGGATATTAATTAGAGTCAATTTGAGTTTTTTTCCTTAATCTTTTCCTAAATAAAATAAAATTAAGGTGGCGACTCTTTTCAAAATCAATCTATTTGAACTTGAGGGTTTCATCATGAGTTCAAATCCAAATGAGCATTTCTATCCCACTTAGCTGATCAGATCGGTGCTCGAGCGAGACCTTACACATATGTATGTATGTATATACACACACACATATATATATAACAATGCAAATAGACAGTAATAAGATATTCTTAACTTTAGTTATGATTAAAATTTTTACAAAAAAAGATAAATAGGTGCTTATATTGTATTGGAAGATTCAATTAACTAAATATATGTATAATTATAATTTGCTACGTGTGAAGCACATTAATGAAAAACTAAATTAAATAACTCAATTGATTATATAATGTCACTTTATTTTATAGAGGTATTAATTATATACTTAAAATTAACTCGATTTTAATCGAATTGAACTTGATGTTCATCTATTTAAATAAATTATCAAATTAAAGTTAAACTCCTTAATACTCAATTTTAGAAATTTTTAAACTTAATCGATTTTTATTCTTTTACATATAGGTCAAAACATGTATTTATTAAACAAAAATTTTAGAATTTTAATATTATGTGTATCATGTATATCACATAAATTAGATTTAAATATTTTGTTTGTAAAATTTCATAAATGCTCAATTTTCTCAAATTTTAAAAGTTTAATTTGTACTAATTTGAAAAATCAATTTTTAGCAAAGTGTTACGGATAATTGTTAGTATATTATTTTGGTTACTTATTGGTGCAATATCAAATAGCTCATAAATTGATTAACTATAATTAATTAGTTAGATGTAACATTAAAATTTATTTAAATATTAATTTTATTTAATACTTTAATTTTTATGAGTTATATTACCACGAGTTTTAAGAAGAGTTAACGTGTGAAGCACCTTTGACAAAAACTAGTTATATATATATATATATATATATATATATATATATATATATATATATATATATATATATATATATATATATATATATATATATATATATATATATATATAAAGTATGTTTAGAATATCTTAGAATTTGCCAATATGTTCACTATATGTTTGCATTTTATTGCTCCATATGGCGAGAATGAATCAATTAATGATACTAAGATTTCCTAATAATTAACTTTTATTATAATAAATTAATATTAAAATTAAAATGACTATAATTTTGGTCATTATAAATTAAATTAATGTATCTAAGACTACAAAAATAAAATAAAATAAATTGCTTTATTAAAATCATATATATATATATATATATATATATATATATATATATATATATATATATATATATATATATATATATATATATATATATATATATATATATAAGATATGTGATTTGAAAAAATTTTATAAAATCGTATGTGTATATATATATATATATATGTGTGTGTGTGTGGCAACATATGAATTTTTTTGTTAACTTATTAATTATTATACAGGCACTTATGTTATTAATTACTTAGAAACATTTAATTATTTTAATATTATTTGTAACCTAAATGAAATTTTATTACCTAATACTCTCTCCGTTTCAAAAAAGTTGTCTACTTTTTTTTCACATAGTTTAATAAAATATCATTAATTGCTTACCAACTCATAAATTTTACTATATTTTTTCACTTATATCTTTACATATACTCATTTATTACTATCTTTATTTTTAATTTTAAGAATACATACCTTTCAATTAATAAGGATAAAATAGACAAATACCTATATATATTTTTAAAGTGGGCAAGTATTTTGAGAGATCCTAAAAAGAAATAGTTGACAATCTTTTTGGGATGGAGAGAGTAATGTTCAATTTTAATAATTGTTTTAAGTGATTATAAAATAATTAAAAAAATTAAAGTAATAATTGTAAATAGAATATTGTGCTAATATTTACTAAGAATTAGCCTTTATTATGATAAATTAATATAAAAATTGAAATGTATATAATTATGGTCATTATAAATTGAATTTGCTTGCCTGACTCCTTTATAATCAGCTAGTTTTTACAAAATTTTTTATTGCAAACTATAATGAATATTTAATTGGCATTATAAGTTTATACGTGAGCAATAAGAAAAAGATATGACATTGTGTTTAAGAATTTGCTATGATATTGTCATTCTTTCTTCGTCTCTTCCTCTGATTTGATATACATTAAGAAGTTTCAATAATTTTTTACAAATTTAATTGGCAATTATTTGAGATAGTTATTTC
This sequence comes from Reutealis trisperma, assembly GCA_947687605.1. Lineage (NCBI taxonomy): Eukaryota > Viridiplantae > Streptophyta > Magnoliopsida > Malpighiales > Euphorbiaceae > Reutealis > Reutealis trisperma. Next base: position 58,754 of record CANTUT010000611.1, read on the forward strand.
TTAGTTCATTTGTGTACAAATTTGATGAAAAAAATGGTATGGTTATGGTACGTATGATCGACAAGTAACATATCAATTAGTCAATTATCAAATTATATATTGATGATTTTGTCTGTTTCAATTAGTATATTTTTTTTTAGTTTATTTCAGTCATTCAAATAGAGTCTCTAAAACAGATTAACCATGTATGTTTTATATGGAAAAATCTTATCTCTCATTAATACTATAAGATTGGATGGTCAATGTTTTAGTTATTAGCCGTAACAACATACAGAAATATTAATGAAAAATTGTGTAAAAAAACAATCATGAAAATTTCCATATACATAGACATATACACATATACATAGACATAGACATATACATATACATATACATATACATATACATATACATATATATACATATATACACACACATACACACACACACACATATATGTGTGTGTGTGTGTGTGTGTGTGTGTGTGTGTATCTGTGTGTGTGTGTGTGTGTGTATGTGTGTGTATGATATGGTGCAAAATGGCATAACCAAACTAATGATATCTTTACTAATTTTATTTAAATGTATGCATGTTTTGTGTTAATTTTCTATACTAGGGTGTGTTTGATCTTTTGTTTGAGTGTTATAGGATAATATAGGTGTAAGAAGATGATTTTGATTGAAAATGGAAGCTAAGGATCAAAATGGAACCAAGTGCCAAGTTTATGAGCAAAGACAAGCCAAGGAAAGGATTTCAAGGTTGTCACCAGTCGTCATAATTGGTGTCGACTCGTGACAGTAAGGGAATGTCACCAGTCGGCACAGTTGGTGCCGACTCGTCACAGGGTGGTTACTATACCCTTTCAAGGTACCCTTTCATTTTGACACCTTTTCCAAAGGGGCAATTATTGGGACACCTTGGGGCCTATAAATACTTGGATTTGGCTTTATTTTGAGGAGTAGATTCTATTGTATTATATAGGAAAAACTTACTTAAAATCCTTGTAAACACCTTATTAGGATTAAGTGCTTAGTTTGTATCAAGTGTCCTTCCAAAAGGCACTTCAAGTTCAAGAATTGTGCAAGTCATTTCCTAAAGAATAAAGGAGTTTTCATCCATCAATCTTTCTTCCTTTCTTCTATTTTTACTTTATTATTCAATAATGAATGCTTGCATTATTTCTGTATTATATTTTACCATGTACTTAGTCCAATAGGTTGTTAGAATTGCAATGATGAATTAATTTTATGAACTACATTCTTAATATGCAAGAGTGATTTAGTTTCAACTGAGTCCCACATTGTGTTATATATGCTTGATCACCATATATAACTTGTTAATCATTTTGTTCACAATGAGAGTTGGGGCAATTTGGTGGAAATGCAATTGAAATTACTCAAAGGATAGGAAAGTACCTGGAGACAAGAAATTCACTTTGAGGGGTTAAAGGATTGGCATGGAACTTAATGGTTTTTGTTTATCTCTACAATCTCATGAGAGTGCTTGTAGACTCTAAATGAAAATACCCTTAATTGACAATGAGAGTTGCTTTCAAGCAATGTTGGTCATATCATTACATGCGTTTATATGTTGTCAACTTTTATAGTTCAAAATTAATTCTGAATTGTAATTCTATCATTCATTATTGTTGTTATTAATTAAAGTAATAATAAAACTTTAGTATTTTAGATTAGATAGAATAAATCAATATCTTTTGTTTGTTATTTGCCCATACATCTTAGTAATTGCCCGGTTAATATAAAATTGCTCCAAATTGCATAGAGTTCGACACCCTACTCACTCTATATTTAGTCTTAGAGACTAGGGTAATAAATTTGACCCACATCAATATATATATATATATATATATATATATAGATATATATATATATATATATAATA